>MKYO02015788.1:0-27723 GCA_002013955.2 Citrus medica
CCCCTCGCAAAGTCTCGCCCCATTCCGAGTCCGGCGGACGAACATCCTTTGTCCCACCCCCCATGGCGAAAGCCCGCCCACTTTTTGGGCATTTTTCCGCAGGGGGGTTTGGTACCCCGACCTTCGGGCGCTTAGTTTTGGGCACGGCTGTGTCCGTGGCCTATTTTTTGGCACACGGAGGCCCCTTGCAAAGTCTTGCCCCATTCCGAGTCCGGCAGACGAACTTCACCAGCCCCACCCCCAAAGTCTATGGCCCACCCGTTTTTTGGGCATTTTTCCGTAGGGGGGCTTGGGTGCCCCGTCCTTCGGGCGCGGCTGTGCCCACGGCCTATTTTTGGAGCACGGAGGCCCCTCGCAAAGTCTTGCCCCATTCCTAGTCCGGTGGACGAACTTCGCCAGCCCCACCCCCCAAGGCTATAGCCCACCCGTTTTTTGGGCATTTTTCGGCAGGGTGGCTTTGGCGTCCCAACCTTCGGGGAAATATTTTTAGGCGAGGCCTTGCTCACGGCCTATTTTTGGCACATGGTGGCCCCTTGCAAAGTCTCATCTCATTCCGAGTCCGGCAGACGTACTTCGCCTGCCCCACCCCCCAAGTCTATGGCCCACCCGTTTTTTGGGCATTTTTCCGCAGGGGGGCTTTGGCTCCCCGACCTTTGGGTGCGGTTGTGTCGACGGCCTATTTTTGGTGCATGGAGACCCTCGCAAAGTCTCACCCCATTCCTAGTCCGGCGGACGAACTTCGCCAGCCCCACCCCCAAGGCTATAGCCGACCCGTTTTTTGGGCATTTTTCCGCAGGGTGGCTTTGGCGCCCCGACCTTCGGGCGCTTATTTTTTGGCGAGGCTTTGCCCATGGCCTATTTTTGGCACACGGTGTCCCCTTGCCAAGTCTCACCCCATCCCGAGTCCGGTGGAGGAACTTCGCCACCCCACCCCCCAAGGCTATAGCCCACCCGTTTTTTGGGCATTTTTCCGCAGGGGGGCTTTGGCGCTCCGACCATCGGGCATTATTTTTGGGCGCGGCCTTGCCCGCGGCGTATTTTTGGCACATGGAGGCCCCTCGCAAAGTCTCGCCCCATTCCGAGTCCGGCGGACAAACTTCGCCAGCCCCACCCCCCAAGGCTATAGCCCACCCGTTTTTTGAGCATTTTTCCGCAGGGGGGCTTTGGTGCCCCGACCTTCGGGCACTTATTTTTGGGCCCGGCTGTGCCTGAGGCCTATTTTTGGTACATGGAGGCCCCTCGTAAAGTCTCGCCCCATTCCGGGTCCGGCGGAAAAACTTCGCCACCCCACCCCCCAAGGCTACAACCCACCCGTTTTTTGGGCATTTTTGCGCAGGGGAGCTTTGGTGACCCGACCTTCGGGCGCTTATTTTTGGTCGCAGCTGTACCCGTGGCCTATTTTTAGCACACGGAGGCCCCTCGCAAAGTCTTGCCCCATTGAGAGTCCGTCGGACGAACTTCGGCAGCCCCACCCCCCAAGGCTATAGCCCACCCGTTTTTTGGGCAATTTTCCGCAGGGGAGCTTTGGCGACCCGACCTTCGGGTGCTTATTTTTGGGCGCAGCTGTGCCTGTGGCCTATTTTTGGCACACGGAGGCCCCTCACAAAGTCTCGCCCCATTCTGAGTCCGGCGGACAAACTTCGCAAGCCCCAGCCCCCAAGGCTATAGCCCACCCGTTTTTGGGCATTTTTCCGCAAGGGGGCTTTGGCGCACCGACCTTCAGGTGCTTATTTTTGGATGTGCCTGGGCCCGCGGCCTTCTTTTGTCCCACGGAGGCCCCTCGCAAAGTCTCGCCGTATTCCGAGTCTGGTGGACGAACTTCGCCAGCCCCACCCCCCAAGGCCATAGTCCACCCGTTTTTTGGGCAATTTTCCGCAGGGGAGCTTTGGCGCCCCAACCTTCAGGCGCAGCTGCTCCCGCGGGCTATTGTTGGCACACGGAAGCCCCTCGCAAAGTCTCGCCTCATTTCTAGTCCGGCGGACGAACTTCTCCGGCCCCACCCCCCAAGGCTATAGCCCACCCGTTTTTTGGGCTTTTTCCCGCAGGGGGGCTTTGGCGCCCCGACCGTCAGGTGCTTATTTTTGGGCGCGGCTGTACCCGTAGCCTATTCTTAGCACATGGAGACCCTCGTAAAGTCTCGCCCCATTCCGAGTCCGTCGGACGAACATCGCCAGCCCCACCCCCCAGGGCTACAGCCCACCTGTTTTTTGGGCATTTTTCTGCAGGGGGCTTTGGCGCACCGGCCTTCGGGCACTTTTTTTTGGATGCGGCTGGGCCCGCGGCCATCTTTTGTCCTATGGAGGACCCTCGCAAAGTCTCGCCCCATTCCGAGTCCAGCGGACGAACTTCGCCAGCCCCACCCCCCAAAGCTATAGGCCACCCGTTTTTTGGGTTATTTTCCACAGGGGAACTTTGGCGCCCCGACCTTCAGGCGCTTATTTTATGGCGCGGCTGTGCTCGTCGCCTATTATTGGCACACGGAGGACCCTCGTAAAGTCTCGACCCATACCAAGTCCGGCGGACGAACTTCGGCAGCCCCACCATCCAGGGCTATAGCCCACCCGTTTTTTGGACATTGTTCCGCAGGGGGACTTTGGCGCCCCGACCTTCGGGCGCTTATTTTTGGGCGTGGCTGTGCACGCGGCCTATTTTTGGCACACGGAGGCCCCTTGAAAAGTCTCGACCCATTCCGAGTCCGGCGGACGAACTTCGCCGGCCCCACCCCCCAAGGCTATAACCCACCTGTTTTTTGGGCATTTTTCCGCAGGGGGTCTTTGGTGCACTGACCTTCGGGTACTTATTTTTGGATGAACTGGGCCTGCGGCCTTCTTTTGTCCCACGGAGGCCCCTCGCAAAGTCTCAGCCCATTCCGAGTCCGGCGGAGGAACTTCGCCAGCCCCACCCCCAAAGGCTATAGCCCACCCGTTTTTTGGGCTATTTTCCACAGGGGGCTTTGGCGCCCCGACCTTCAGGCGCTTATTTTTTGGCGCGGCTGTGTCCGCCGCCTATTTTTGGCACACGGAGATCCCTCACAAAGTCTCGCCCCATTCCAAGTCCGGCGGACGAATTTCGCCAGCCCAACCCCCCAAGGCTATAGCCCACCCGTTTCTTGGGCATTTTTCCAAAGGGGGGCTTTGGCGCCCCGACCTTCAGGCGCTTATTTTTGGGCGCGGCTATGCCCGCGGCCTATTTTTGGCACACGGAGATCCCTCACAAAGTCTCGCCCCATTCTGAGTCCGGCATACGAACTTCGCCAGCCCCACCCCCCAAGGCTATAGCCCACCCGTTTTTTGGGCATTTTTCCGCGGGGGGGCTTTGGCGCCTCGGCCTTCAGGCACTTATTTTTGGGCGCGGCTGTGCCCGCGGCCAATTTTAGTTGTATGGAGGCCCCTCACAAAGTGTCGTCCCATTCCGAGTCCGGCGGACGAACTTCGCCAGCCCCACCCCCCAAGGCTATAGCCCACCCGTTTTTTGGGCATTTTTCCAAAGGGGGGCTTTGGCGCCCCGACCTTCGGGCGCAGCTGTTCCCGTGGCCTAATTTTGGTACACGGAGGCCGCTCGCAAAGTCTCGCCCCATTCCTAGTCCGACGGACGAACTTCGCCAGCCCCACCCCCCAAGGCTAGCCCACCCGTTTTTTGGGCATTTTTCTGCAGGGGGGCTTTGGCGCCCTGACCTTCGGGAGCTTATTTCTTAGCACGGCTGTGCCCGCGGCCTATTTTTGGCACACGGAGGCCCCTCGCAAAGTCTCGCCCCATTCCGAGTCCGGCGGACGAACTTCGCCAGCCCCACCCCCCAAGGCAATAGCCCACCCATTTTTTGGGCTTTTTTCCGCAGGAGGGCTTTGGCGCCCCGACCTTCGGGCTCTTATTTCTGGGCGCGGCGGTTCCCGCAGCCTATTTTTGGTACACGGAGGTCCCTCGCAAATTCTCACCCCATTCCGAGACCGGTGGACGAACTTCGCCATCCCCACCCCCCAAGGCTATAGCCCACCCGTTTTTTGGGCATTTTCCGCTGGGGGGCTTCGGCGCCCTGAACTTCGGGCACTAATTTTTGGGCGCGGCTGTGCCCCTGTCTCTTATACACATCTATAGCCCACCCGTTTTTTGGGCATTTTCCGCTGGGGGGCTTCGGCGCCCTGAACTTCGGGCACTAATTTTTGGGCGCGGCTGTGCCCCTGTCTCTTATACACATCTATAGCCCACCCGTTTTTTGGGCATTTTCCGCTGGGGGGCTTCGGCGCCCTGAACTTCGGGCACTAATTTTTGGGCGCGGCTGTGCCCCTGTCTCTTATACACATCTATAGCCCACCCGTTTTTTGGGCATTTTCCGCTGGGGGGCTTCGGCGCCCTGAACTTCGGGCACTAATTTTTGGGCGCGGCTGTGCCCCTGTCTCTTATACACATCTATAGCCCACCCGTTTTTTGGGCATTTTCCGCTGGGGGGCTTCGGCGCCCTGAACTTCGGGCACTAATTTTTGGGCGCGGCTGTGCCCCTGTCTCTTATACACATCTATAGCCCACCCGTTTTTTGGGCATTTTCCGCTGGGGGGCTTCGGCGCCCTGAACTTCGGGCACTAATTTTTGGGCGCGGCTGTGCCCCTGTCTCTTATACACATCTATAGCCCACCCGTTTTTTGGGCATTTTCCGCTGGGGGGCTTCGGCGCCCTGAACTTCGGGCACTAATTTTTGGGCGCGGCTGTGCCCCTGTCTCTTATACACATCTATAGCCCACCCGTTTTTTGGGCATTTTCCGCTGGGGGGCTTCGGCGCCCTGAACTTCGGGCACTAATTTTTGGGCGCGGCTGTGCCCCTGTCTCTTATACACATCTATAGCCCACCCGTTTTTTGGGCATTTTCCGCTGGGGGGCTTCGGCGCCCTGAACTTCGGGCACTAATTTTTGGGCGCGGCTGTGCCCCTGTCTCTTATACACATCTATAGCCCACCCGTTTTTTGGGCATTTTCCGCTGGGGGGCTTCGGCGCCCTGAACTTCGGGCACTAATTTTTGGGCGCGGCTGTGCCCCTGTCTCTTATACACATCTATAGCCCACCCGTTTTTTGGGCATTTTTCCGCTGGGGGGCTTCGGCGCCCTGAACTTCGGGCACTAATTTTTGGGCGCGGCTGTGCCCGCGGCCTTTTTTTGGAAAATGTCGGCCCCTCGTAAAGTAGCGCCCCATTCCGAGTCCAGCGGACGAACTTCGCCGGCCGCACCCCCGAAGGCTATAGCCCACCCGTTTTTTGGGCATTTTTTCCGCTGGGTGGCTTTGACACCCCATCGTTCGGGCGCTTATTTTTGGACATGGCTGTGCCCACGGCCTTTTTTTGTCCCACGGAGGCCCCTCGCAAAGTCTCGCCCCATTCCGAGTCCGGCGGACGAACTTCGCCGGCCACACCCCGCAAGGCTATTGCCCACTCGTTTTTTGGGCATTTTTTCCGCTGGGTGGCTTTGACACCCCATCGTTCGGGCGCTTATTTTTGGGTGCGGCTGTCCCCGCGGCCTATTTTTGGCACACGTAGGCCCCTCGTAAAGTCGCGCCCCATTCCGAGTCCCGTGGACGAACTTCGCCGGCCCCACCCCCGAAGGCTATAGCCCACCCTTTTTTTGGGCATTTTTGCACAGGGGGGCTTTGCCACCCCGACCTTCAGGCGCTTATTTTTGGACGAGGCTTCGTCCGCGGCCTATTTTTGGAACATGGTGGCCCCTCGCAAAGTCTCGCCCCATTCCGAGTCCGGTGGAAGAACTTCGCCACCCCACCTCCCAAGGCTATAGCCCACCCGTTTTTTGGGCATTTTTCCGCAGGGGGGCTTTGGCGCATCGACCTTCGGGCGCTTATTTTTGGACATGGCTGTGCCCACGGCCTTTTTTTGTCCCACGGAGGCCCCTCGCAAAGTCTCGCCCCCATCCGATTCTGGCGGACGAACTTCGCCAGCCCCACCCCCCAAGGCTAAAGCCCACCTGTTTTTCGGGCATTTTTCCGCAAGGGGGCTTTGGCGCCCTGACCTTTGGGTGCTTATTTTTGGGCTCGGGTGTGCCCATGGCCTATTTTTGGCACACGGAGGCCTCTCGCAAAGTCTCAACCCATTCCGAGTCCAGCGGACGAACTTCGCCAGCCCCACCCCGCACGGCTATAGCGCACCCTTTTTTTGGGCATTTTTCCGCAGGGGGGCTTTGGCGTGCCGACCTTCAGGCGCGGCTGTGCCTGCAACCTATTTTTGGGCACGGCTGTGCCCACGGCATATTTTTGGCACACAGACGCCCCTCGCAAAGTCTTGCCCCATTCCGAGTCCGGTGGACGAACTTCGCCAGCCCCACCCCCCTAGGCTATAGCCCACCCGTTTTTTGGGCATTTTTCCGCAGGGGGGCTTTGGCGCCCCAACCTTCGGGCGCTTATTTTTGGGCGAGGCTTCGTCCGCGGCCTATTTTTGGAACACGGTGGCCCCTCGCAAAGTCTCGTCCTATTCCGAGTCCGGCGGAAGAACTTCGCCACCCCACCCCCCAAGGCTATAGCCCACCCGTTTTTTGGGCATTTTTCTGCAGGGGCCTTTGGCGCCCCAACCTACGGGCGCTTATTTTTGGGTTCGGCTGTGCCCGTTGCCTATTTTTGGCACATGGAGGCCCCTCGTAAAGTCTCGCCCCACCCCCCAAAGCTATAGCCCACCCGTTTCTTGGGCATTTTTCCACGGGGGGGCTTTGGCGCCCGGACCTTTGGGCGCTTATTTTTGGGCGCGGATGTGCCCGCGGGCTATTTTTGGCACACGAAGGGCCCTCGCAAAGTCTCATCCCATTCCGAGTCCGGCAGATGAAATTCGCCAGCCACGCCCCACAAGGCTATAGCCCACCCGTTTTTTGGGCATTTTTCTGAAGGGGGGCTTTGGCACCCCGACCTTTGTGCGTTTATTTTTGGGCGCGTCTGTGGCCATGGCCTATTTTTGCAGCACGGAGGCCCCTCGCGAAGGCTCGTCCCATTCCGAGTCCAGCGGATGAACTTCGCCAGCCCGTCCCCCCAAGGCTATAGCCCACCCGTTTTTTGGGCATTTTTCCGCGGGGAGGCTTGGGCGCCCCAACCTTCGGGTGCTTATTTTTGGACGCGGCTGTGCCCGTGGCCTATTTTGGGTACACAGAGCCCCCTCACAAAGTCTCGTCCCATTCTGAGTCCGGCGGACGAACTTCGCCAACCCACCCCCCAAGGCTATAGCCCACCCGTTTTTTGGGCATTTTTCCGCAGGGGGGCTTTGGCGCCCCAGCCTTTGGGTGCTTATTTTTGGGCGCGGCTGTTCCCGCGGCCTATTTTTGGCATACAGAGGACTCTCGCAAATGCTCGCCCCATTCCAAGTCCGGCGGACGAACGTCGCCAGCCCCACTCCCCAAGGCTATAGGCCATCCATTGTTTGGGCATTTTTCCGCAGGGGGACTTTGGCGCCCCGACATACGGGTGCTTATTTTTGGGCGCGGCTGAGTCCGCGGCCAATTTTTGGCACATGGATGCCCCTCGTAAAGTCTCGCCCCATTCCGAGTCCGGCGGACAAACTTCGCCAGCCCCACCCCCCAAGGCTACCCACCCGTTTTTTGGTCATTTTTCCGCAGGGGGCGTTGGTGCCCCGACCTGAAGGCGCTTATTTTTGGGCGCGGCTGTACCGGCGGCCTATTTTTGGCACACGGAGGCCCCTCGCAAAGTCTCGCCCCATACCGAGTCCGGCGGACGAACTTCGCCCGCCCCACCCCCCAAGGCTATAGCCCACCCGTTTTCTGGGCATTTTTCCGCAGGGAGGCTTTGGCGCCCCGACCTTCGGGCGCTTAGTTTTGGACGTGACTGTGCCCGCGGCCTATTTTTGGCACACGGAGGCCCCTCGCAAAGTCTCGCCCCATACCGAGTCCGGCGGACGAACTTCGCCCGCCCCACCCCCCAAGGCTATAGCCCACCCGTTTTCTGGGCATTTTTCCGCAGGGAGGCTTTGGCGCCCCGACCTTCGGGCGCTTAGTTTTGGACGTGACTGTGCCCGCGGCCTATTTTTGGCACACGGAGGCCCCTCGCAAAGTCTCGCCCCATACCGAGTCCGGCGGACGAACTTCGCCCGCCCCACCCCCCAAGGCTATAGCCCACCCGTTTTCTGGGCATTTTTCCGCAGGGAGGCTTTGGCGCCCCGACCTTCGGGCGCTTAGTTTTGGACGTGACTGTGCCCGCGGCCTATTTTTGGCACACGGAGGCCCCTCGCAAAGTCTCGCCCCATACCGAGTCCGGCGGACGAACTTCGCCCGCCCCACCCCCCAAGGCTATAGCCCACCCGTTTTCTGGGCATTTTTCCGCAGGGAGGCTTTGGCGCCCCGACCTTCGGGCGCTTAGTTTTGGACGTGACTGTGCCCGCGGCCTATTTTTGGCACACGGAGGCCCCTCGCAAAGTCTCGCCCCATACCGAGTCCGGCGGACGAACTTCGCCCGCCCCACCCCCCAAGGCTATAGCCCACCCGTTTTCTGGGCATTTTTCCGCAGGGAGGCTTTGGCGCCCCGACCTTCGGGCGCTTAGTTTTGGACGTGACTGTGCCCGCGGCCTATTTTTGGCACACGGAGGCCCCTCGCAAAGTCTCGCCCCATACCGAGTCCGGCGGACGAACTTCGCCAGCCCCACCGCCAAGGCTATAGCCCACCCATTTTTTGGGCATTTTTCCACAGGGGGTTTTTGGCGCCGTGACCTTCGGGCGCTTAGTTTTGGACGTGACTGTGCCCGCGGCCTATTTTTGTCACACGGAGGCCCCTCGCAAAGTCTCGCCCCATTCCGAGTCCGGCGGACAAACTACGCCAGCCCCACCCCCCAAGGCTATAGCCCACCCGTTTTTTGGGCATTTTTCCGCAGGGGGGCTTAGGCGCCCCAACCTTCGGGCGCTTATTTTTGGATCCGGCTGTGCACGCGGACTATTTTTTGCACACGGAGGCCACTCGCTAAGTCTCGTCCCATTCCGAGGCCGGCGGACGAATGTCACCAGCCCCACTCCCGAAGGCTATAGCCGACCCATTTTTTGGGCATTTTTCCGCAGGGGGCCTTTGGCGCCCGACCTTCGGGCGCTTATTTTTGGGCGCGGCTATGCCCACGGCCTATTTTTGGCACACGGAGGCCCCTCGTAAATGCACGCCTCATTCCGAGTCCGGCGGACGAACTTCGCCAGCCCCACCCCCCAAGGCTATAGCCCACCCGTGTTCTAGGAATTTTTCCGCAGGGGGGCTTTGGCGCCCCGACCTTCGGGCGCTTATTCTTGGGTGCGGCTGTGTCCGCGGCCTAGTTTTTTAGAGTCCCCTCGCAAAGTCTCGAGCCATTCCGAGACCGGCGGACGAACTTCGCCAGCCCCGCCCCCCAAGGCTATAGCCCACCCATTTTTTGGGTATTTTTCCGCGGGGGGGCTATGGCATCCAGACCGTGGTCGCTTACTTTTGGACGCGGCTGTGCCCGCGGCCAATTTTTGGCACACGGAGGCCCCTCAAACAGTCTCACCCCATTCCGAGTCCGGCGGACGAACTTCGCCAGCCCCACCCCCCAACGCTAAAGCCCACCCGTTTTTTGCGGATTTTTCTGCAGGGGGGCCTTGGCGCACTGACCTTCGGATGCTGATTTTTGGGCGCAGCTGTACCCGCAGCCTATTTTTGGCAAACGGAGGCCCCTCGCAAAGTCTCGCCCCATTCCGAGTCTGGCAGATGAACTTCACCAGCCGCACCCCCCAAGGCTATAGCCCACCCGTTTTTTGGGCATTTTTACGCAGGGGGGCTATGGCGCCCCGACCTTAGGGCACTTATTTTTGGATACGGCTGTTCCCGTGGCCTATTTTTAGCACACAGAGGCCCCACGCAAAGTCTCGCCCCATTCCGAGTCCGGCGGACGAACTTCGCCCGCCCCACCCCCCAAGGCTATAGCCCACCCATTTTTTGGGCATTTTTCCACAGAGGGGCTTTGGCGCCCTGACCTTCGGAAGCTTATTTTTGGGCGCGGCTGCACCCGCAGCCTATTTTTGGCAGATGGAGGCCCATCTTAAAGTCCCGCCCCATTCCGAGTCCGGCGGACGACTTCGCCAGCCCCAACCCCCAAGGCTATAGCGCACCCGTTTTTTGGGCATTTTTCCACAGGGGGACTTTGGCGCCCCAACCTTCGGGCACTTACTTTTGGGCGTGGATGTGCCCGCAGCCTATTTTTGACTCACGGAGGCTCCTCATAAAGTTTCACCCCATTCCGAGTCCGGCGGACGAACTTCGCCAGCCGCACCCCCCAAGGCTATAGCCCATCCGTTTTTTGGGCATTTTTCCGCAGGGGGACTATGGCGCCCCGACCTTAGGGCACTTATTTTTGGATGCGGCTTTGCTCGTGGCCTATTTTTGGCACATGGAGGCCTCTCGAAAAGTCTCGCCCCATTCCGAGTCCGGCGGACGAACTTCGCCAGCCCCACCCCCCAAGGCTATAACCCACCCGTTTTTTGGGCATTTTTCCGCAGAGGGGCTTTGGCGCCTTGACCTTCGGGTGCTTATTTTTGGGCGCGGCTGTGTCCGCGGCCTATTTTTCGCACACGGAGGCCCCTCGTAATGTCTCGCTCCATTCCGAGTCCGGCGAATGAACTTCGCCGGCCCCACCCCCCAAGGCTATAGCCAACCAGTTTTTTGGGCATTTTTCCGAGGGGGGGCTTTGGCGCCCCAACCTTCGGGCGCTTATTTTTGGATGCGGCTATGCCCGCGGCCTTTTTTTTTCACACGGAGGGCCCTCGCTAAGTCTTGTCCCATTCCGAGGCTGGCGGACGAATGTCGCCAGCCCCACTCCCGAAGGCTATAGCCGACCCGTTTTTTGGGCATTTTTCCGCTGGGAGCCTTTGGCGCCCCGACCTTCGGGATCTTGTTTTTGGGCGCGGCTATGGCCACGGCCTATATTTGGCACACGGAGGCCCCTCGTAAATGCTCGCCCCATTCCGAGTCCGGCAGACGAACTTCGCCAGCCCCACCCCCCAAGGCTATAGCCCACCCGTGTTCTGGGAATTTTTCCGCAGGGGGGCATTGGCGCCCCGACCTTCGGGCGCTTATTCTGGGGCACGGCTGTGCCCGCGGCCTAGTTTTTGCACACACAGTCCACTCGTAAAGTCTCGAGCCATTCCGATTCCGGCGGACGAACTTCGCCAGCCCCGCCCCCCAAGGCTATAGCCCACCCGTTTTTTGGGCATTTTTCCGCAGGGGGGCTTTGGCGCCCCAACCTTCGGGCACTTACTTTTGGGCATGGCTGTGCCCGCGGCCTATTTTTGGCACACGGAGGCCCCTCATAAATTCTCGCCCCATTCCGAGTCCGGCGGACGAACTTCGCCAGCCCCACCCCCCAAGGCTATAGCCCACCTGTTTTTTGGGCATTTTTCCGCAGAGGGGCTTTGGCGCCCCGACCTTCGGACGCTTATTCTTGGGCGCGGCTGTACCCACAGCCTATTTTTGGCACACGGAGGCCCCTCGTAAAGTATCGCCCCATTCCAAGTCCGGCGGACGAACTTCGCCAGCCCCACCCCCCAAGGCTATAACCTATCCATTTTTTGGGCATTTTTCCGCTGGGGGGGTTTCGCGCCCTGACCTTCGCGTGCGGCTGTGCCCGCGGCCTATTTTTGGTACACGGAGGCCCCTCGTAACGTCAAGTCCCGTTCCGAGTCGGCGGACGAACTTCGCCAGCCCCACCCCCCAAGGCTATAGCCCACCCGTTTTTTGGGCATTTTTCCCCTGGGGGGCTTTGGCGCCCTGACCTTCGGGCGTTTATTTTTGGGTGAGGCTTTGCCCGCGGCCTATTTTTGGAACACGATGGCCCCTCGTAAAGTCTCGCCCCATTCCGAGTCCGGCGGACGAACTTCGCCAGCCCCACCCCCCAAGGCTATAGCCCACCCATTTTTTGGGCTTTTTTCCGCAGGAGGGCTTTGGCGCCCCGACCTTCGGGCTCTTATTTCTGTGCGCGGCGGTTCCCGCAGCCTATTTTTGGTACACGGAGGCCCCTCACAAAGTCTCACCCCATTCCGAGACCGGCGGACAAACTTCGCCATCCCCACCCCCCAAGGCTATAGCCCACCCATTTTTTGGGCAATTTTTCGTAGGGGGGCTTTGGCGCCCCAACGTTCGGGTGCTAATTTTTGGCCGCGGCCTGTTTTTGGCACACGGAGGCCCCTCGGAAAGTCTCGCCCCATTCCAAGTCCGGCGGACGAACTTCGCCAGCCCCACCCCCCAAGGCTATAGCCCACCCATTTTTTGGGCATTTTTCCGCTGGGGGGCTTCGGCGCCCTGTACTTCGGGCACTAATTTTTGGCCGCGGCTGTGCCCGCGGCCTTTTTTTGGAACATGTCGGCCCCTCGTAAAGTCGCGCCCCATTCCGAGTCCAGAGGACGAACTTCGCCGGCCGCACCCCCGAAGGCTATAGCCCACCCTTTTTTTGGGCATTTTTCCGCGGGGGGACTTTGGCGCCCCAACCTTCGGGCACTTATTTTAGGGCGCGGCTGCGCCCGCGGCCTATTTTTGGTACACGGAGGCCCTTCGGAAAGTCTCGCCCCATTCCGAGTCCAGCGGAAGAACTTCGCCAGCCCCACCCCCAAGGCTATAGCCCACCCGTTTTTTGGGCATTTTTCCGCAGGGGGCTTTGGCGCCTGACCTTCGGGCGCTTAATTTTGGGCGCAGCTACGCCCGCGGCCTATTTTTGGCACACAGAGGCCCCCCACTAAGTCTCACCCCCCAAGCTATAGCCGACCCGATTTTTTGGAATTTTTCCACAGGGGGACCTTGGCGCCCCGACCTTCGGGCACTTATTTTTGGGCACGGCTGTGCCCGCGGCCTATTTTTGGCAGACGGTGGCCCCTCGGAAAGTCTCACCCCATTCTGAGTCCGGCGGACGAACTTCGCCCGCCCCAGCCGCCAAGGCTATAGCGCACCCGTTTTTTGGGCATTTTTCCACAAGGGGCTTTGGCGCCCCGACGTTCGGGCTCCTATTTTTGGGCGCGGCTGTGCCAGCGACCTATTTTTGGCGCACGGAGACCCCTCGCAAAGTCTCACCCCATTCCGAGTCCGGCGGACGAACTTCGCCCGCCCCACCCCCCAAGGCTATAGCCCACCCGTTTTTTCGGCATTTTTCCGCAGGGAGGCTTTGGCGCCCCGACCTTTGGACACTTATTTTTGGATGCGGCCATGCCCGCGTCCTATTTTTGGCACACGGAGACCCCTCACAAATTCTCATTCCATTCCGAGTCCGGCGGACGAACTTCGCAAGCCCCACCCCCCAAGGCTATCGCCCACCCGTTTTTTGGGCATTTTTCCGCAGGGAGGCTTTGGCGCCCCGACCTTTGGACACTTATTTTTGGATGCGGCCATGCCCGCGTCCTATTTTTGGCACACGGAGACCCCTCACAAATTCTCATTCCATTCCGAGTCCGGCGGATGAAGTTTGCCAGCCCCACCCAACAAGGCTATAGCCAACCCATTTTTTGGGCATTTTTTGCGCAGGGGTGCTTTTGCGCCTGACCTTCGGACGCTTAATTTTGGGCACGGCTGCGCCCGCGGCCTATTTTTGGCACACAGAGGGCCCCCAGAAAGTCTCGCCCCATTCCGAGTCCGGCGGACGAACATCGCCAGCCCCACCCTCCAAGCTATAGCCCACCTGTTTTTTTGGCATTTTTCCGCAGGGGGGCATTGGTGCCCCGACCTTCGGGTGCATATTTTTGGGCGCGGCTGTGCCTGCGGCCTATTTTTGGCACACGGTGGCCCCTCGCAAAGTGTCACCATATTCCGAGTCCAGCGGATGAACATCGCCAACCCCACCCCCCAAGCTATAGCCCACCCGTTTTTTTGGCATTTTTCCACATGGTTCGGGCGCATATTTTTGGGCGCGGCTGTGCCTGTGGCCTATTTTTGGCGCACGGTGGCCCTTCGCAAAGTGTCGCCCCATTCCGAGTCTTGTGGACGAACTTCGCCAGCCCCACCCACGAAGGCTATAGCCCACCCGTTTTTTGGGCATTTTTCCGCAGGGGAGCTTTGCTGTCTCTTATACACATCTGCAAAGTCTCGCCCCATTCCGAGTCTTGTGGACGAACTTCGCCAGCCCCCCCCACGAAGGCTATAGCCCACCCGTTTTTTGGGCATTTTTCCGCAGGGGAGCTTTGCTGTCTCTTATACACATCTGCAAAGTCTCGCCCCATTCCGAGTCTTGTGGACGAACTTCGCCAGCCCCCCCCACGAAGGCTATAGCCCACCCGTTTTTTGGGCATTTTTCCGCAGGGGAGCTTTGCTGTCTCTTATACACATCTGCAAAGTCTCGCCCCATTCCGAGTCTTGTGGACGAACTTCGCCAGCCCCCCCCACGAAGGCTATAGCCCACCCGTTTTTTGGGCATTTTTCCGCAGGGGAGCTTTGCTGTCTCTTATACACATCTGCAAAGTCTCGCCCCATTCCGAGTCTTGTGGACGAACTTCGCCAGCCCCCCCCACGAAGGCTATAGCCCACCCGTTTTTTGGGCATTTTTCCGCAGGGGAGCTTTGCTGTCTCTTATACACATCTGCAAAGTCTCGCCCCATTCCGAGTCCGGCGGACGAACTTCGCCGGCCCCACCCCCCAGGGCTAGCCCACCCGTTATTTGGGCATTTTTCCGCAAGGGGGCTTTGGTGCCCCGACTTTCGGGCGCGTCTGTGCCCGTAGTCTATTTCTGGCACACGGAGGCCCCTAGCAAAGTCTGCCGCCATTTTGAGTCCGGCGGACGAACTTCGCCAGCCCCACTCCCCAAGGCTATAGCCCACCCGATTTTTGGGCATTTTTCCGCAGGGGGGCTTTGGCGCGCCGACCTTCAGGCGCTTATTTTTGGGCGCGGCTGTTCCCGCGGCCAATTTTTGGTACACGGTGGCAGCTCACAAAGTCTCGCCCCATTCCGAGTCTGGTGGTCGAACTTCGCCACCCCCACCCCCCAAGGCTATAGCCCACCCATTTTTTGGACATTTTTCCGCAGGGGGGCATTAGCGCCCCGACCTTAAGGTGCTTATTTTTGGGCGCGGCTGTTCCCGTGGCCAATTTTTGGTACAGTGAGGCAGCTCGCAAAGTCTCGCCCCATTCCGAGTCCGGTCGACGAGCTTCGCCAGCCCCACCCCCCAAGGCTATAGCCCACCCGTGTTTTGGGCATTTTTCTGCAGGGGGGCTTTGGGGCCACGACCTTCGGGTGTTTATTTTTGGGTGTCTCTGTGCCCGCTGCCTATTTTTGTCACACGGAGGGCCCTCGTAAAGTCTCACCCCATTCCGAGTCAGGCGGACGAACTTCGCTAGCCCCACCCCCCAAGGCTATAGCCCACCCGTTTTTTGGGCATTTTTCCGCAGGGGGGCTTTGGCGCCCTGACCTTCGGGTGTTTATTTTTGGGCGCCGATGTGCCCGCAGCCTATTTTTGGTACAAGGAGGCCCCTCATAAAGTCTTGCCCCATTCCGAGTCCGGCGGACGAAGTTCGCCAGCCCCCCCAGGCTATAGCCCACCCTTTTTTTGGGCATTTTTCCATGGGGGGGCTTTGGCGCCCTGACCTTCGGGCATTTATTTTTGGGCGCGGTTGTGTCCGCGGCCTATTTTTGGTACACGGAGGCCCCTCGTAAAGTCTCGCCCCATTCCGAGTCCGGCAGACGAACTTCGCCAGCCCCACCCCCAAGGCTATAGCCCACCCGTATTTTGGGCATTTCTCCGTAGCGGGGCTTTGGTGCCCCGACCTTCGGGAGATTAGTTTTGGGTGCGGCTGTGCCTGCGGCCTATTTTTGGCACACGGAGGCCCCTCGCAAAGTCTCGCCCCATTCCGAGTCCGGCAGACGAACTTCGCCAGCCCCACCCCCAAGGCTATAGCCCACCCGTTTTTTGGGCATTTTTCCGCAGGGGGGCTTTGGCGCCCCGACTTTCGGGCGCGGCTGTGCCCGCTGTCCAGTTCTGGCGCATGGAGGCCCCTAGCAAAGTCTGCCACCATTCTGAGTCCGGCGGACGAACTTCGCCAGCCCCACCCCCAAGGCTATAGCCCACCCGTTTTTTGGGCATTTTTCCGCAGGAGGGCTTTGGCGC
Source organism: Citrus medica (assembly GCA_002013955.2). Classification (NCBI taxonomy): domain Eukaryota; kingdom Viridiplantae; phylum Streptophyta; class Magnoliopsida; order Sapindales; family Rutaceae; genus Citrus; species Citrus medica. The sequence goes on from MKYO02015788.1 coordinate 16,050, forward strand.
CCCGACCTTCGGGTGGTTAATTTTGGGTACGGCTGTGCCCGCAGCCTATTTTTGGCACAAGGAGGCCCCTCACATAGTCTCGGCCCATTCCAAGTCCGGCAGTCGAACTTCGCCACCCCCACCCCCCAAGGCTTTAGCCCACCCGTTTTTTGGGCATTTTTCTGCAGGGGGGCCTTGGCGCCCCGACCTTCGGGCGCTTATTTTTGGGCGCGGCTGTGCCCGCGGCCAATTTTTGGTATACCGAGGTAGCTCGCAAAGTGTCACCCCATTCCGAGTCCGGTCGACGAACTTCGCCAACCCCACCCCCCAAGGCTATAGCCCATCCTTTTTTTGGGCATTTTTCCGCAGGGGGGCTTTGGCGCCCCGACCTTCGGGCGCTTATTTTTGGGCGCGGCTGTGCCCGCGGCCAATTTTTGGTATACCGAGGTAGCTCGCAAAGTGTCACCCCATTCCGAGTCCGGTCGACGAACTTCGCCAACCCCACCCCCCAAGGCTATAGCCCATCCTTTTTTTGGGCATTTTTCCGAAGGGGGGCTTTGGCGTCCAGACCTTCAGGCGCTTATTTTTGGGCGCGGCTGTGCCCGCGGCCAATTTTTGGTATACCGAGGTAGCTCGCAAAGTGTCACCCCATTCCGAGTCCGGTCGACGAACTTCGCCAACCCCACCCCCCAAGGCTATAGCCCATCCCGTGTTTTGGGCATTTTTCCGCAGGGGAGCTTTGGCGCCCCAACCTTCGGGTGTTTATTTTTGGGCGCCGCTGTGGCCGCTCCCTATTTTTGGCACATGGAGGCCCCTCGCAAAGTCTCGGCCCATTCCGAGTCCGGCGGACGAACTTCGCTTGCCCCACCACCCAAGGCTATAGCCCACCCGTTTTTTGGGCATTTTTCTGCAGGGGGGCCTTGGCGCCCCGACCTTCGGGCGCTTATTTTTGGGCGCGGCTGTGTCCGCAGCCTATTTTTGGCACACGGAGGCCCCTGGCAAAGTCTCGCCCCAGTCCGAGTCCGGCGGAAGAACTTCGCCAGCCCCACCCTCCAAGGCTATAGCCCACCCGTTTTTTGGGCATTTTTCCCCAGGTGGGCTTTGGGGCCCCGACATTCGGGCACTTATTTTTTGGCGCGGCTGTGCCCGCGTCCTAGTTTTGGCACACGGAGGCCCCTAGCAAAGTCTCACCCCCTTCCGAGTCCGGCGGAAGAACTTTTCCAGACGCCCCCCCAAGGCTATAGCCCACTTGTTTTTTGGGCATTTTTCCGCGGGGGGCCTTTGGCGCCCCGAGCTTCGGGCGCTTAATTTTTCGTGCGGCTGTGCCCGTGGCCTATTTTTGGTACACGGAAACCCCTATTAAAGTCTCACCCCATTCCGAGTCCGGCGACCGAACTTCGCCAGCCCCACCCCCCAACGCTATAGCCCACCTGTTTTTTGGCCATTCCTCCGTAGGGGCGCTTTGGCGCCCTGATGGCCGAGCGCTTATTTTTGTTAGCGGCTGCGGCCGCGGCTTATTTTTGGCACATGGAGGCCCCTCGCAAAGTCTAGCCCCATTCCGAGTCCAGTGGACAAGATTCGCCAGCCCCACCCCCCAAGGCTATAGCCCACCCGTTTTTTGTGCATTTTTCCGTAGCGGGGCTTTGGCGCCTCGACCTTCGGTCGATTATTTTTGGGCGCGGCTTTGCCTGCGGCCTATTTTTGGCACACGGAGTCCCCTCGCAAAGTCTCGCCCCATTCCGAGTCCGGCGGACGAACTTCGCCAGCCCCACCCCCCAAGGCTATAGCCCATCCGTTTTTTGGGCATTTTTCCGCAGGGGGGCTTTGGCGCCCGGACCTTCGGCCTCTTACTTTTGGGCGCGGCTGTGCTCGTAGCCTATTTTTGGCACACGAAGGCCCCTCGCAAAGCCTAGCCCCATTCTGAGTCCGGCGGACAAAATTCGCCAGCCCCACTCCCCAAGGCTATAGACCACCCGTTTTTTGTGCATTTTTCCATTGCGGGGCTTTGGCGCCCCGACCTTCGGGCGCGGCTCTGCCCCCGGCCTATTTCTGGCACAGGGAGGCCCCTAGCAAAGTCTTGCCCGATTATCAGTCCGGCGGACGAACTTCGCCAGCCCCACTCCCCAAGGCTATAGACCACCCGTTTTTTGGGCATTTTTCCGCAGGGGGGCTTTGGTGCCCCGACCTTCGGGCGCGGCTCTGCCCCCGGCCTATTTCTGGCACAGGGAGGCCCCTAGCAAAGTCTTGCCCGATTATCAGTCCGGCGGACGAACTTCGCCAGCCCCACCCCCCAAGGCTATAGTCCACCCTTTTTTGGGCATTTTTCGGCGGGGGGGCTTTGCCGCCCCGACCTTCGGGCGCTTATTTTTTGCGCGGCTGTGCTGTGGCCTATTTTTGGTACACGGAGGCCCCTCGCAAAGTCTCGCCCCATTCCGAGTCCGGCGGACAAAATTCACCAGCCCCACCCCCCAAGGCTATTGCCCACCCGTTTTTTGTGCATTTTTCTGTAGCGGGGCTTTGGCGCCCCGACCTTCGGGCGATTATTTTTGGGCGCGGCTCAGTCCGCGTCCTATTTTTGGCACACGGAGGCCACTTGCAAAGTCTCGACCGATTCCGAGTCCCGTGGATGAACTTCGCCAGCCCCGCCCCCCAAGGCTATAGCCCACCTGTCTTTTGGGCATTTTTTTGCAGGGACGCTTTGGCGTCCCGACCTTTGGGCTCTTATTTTTGGGCGCGGCTGTCCCCGCTGCCTATTTTTGTCACACGGAGGCCCCTCGTAATGTCTCGAGAGGCCCCTCGCAAAGTCTCTCCCCATTCTGAGTCCGGCGGACGAACTTCGCCAGCACCACCCCCAAGGCTATAGCCCACCTGTTTTTTGGGCATTTTTCCGCAGGGGGGCATTGGCGGCCCGACCTTCGGGAGCTTATTTTTGGGCGCGGCTGTGCCCGCGGTCTATTTTTGGCACACGGAGGCCCCTCGCAAAGTCTCTCCCCATTCTGAGTCCGGCAGACGAACTTCGCCAGCACCACCCCCATGGTTATAGCCCACCCGTTTTTTGGGCATTTTTCCGCAGGGGGGCATTAGCGCCCTGACCTTCGGGAGCTTATTTTTGGGCGCAGCTGTGCCCGTGGCCTATTTTTGGCACTTGGAGGCCCCTCGCAAAGTTTCGTCCCATTCCGAGTCCGGCGGACGAACTTCGCCAGCCCCACCCCCCAAGGCTATAGCCCACCCGTTTTTTGGGCATTTTTCCGCAGGGGGGCTTTGGCGCCCCAACCTTCGGACGCTTCTTTTTGGGCGCGACTGTGCCCGCGGCGTATTTTTGGCACACGGAGGCCCCTCGCAAAGTCTCGCCCCATTCCGAGTCCGGCGGACACACATCGCCAGCCCCACCCCCCAAGGCTTTAGCCCACCCGTTTTTTGGGCATTTTTCCGCAGGGGGGCTTTGGCGCCCCTACCTATGGGCACTTATCTTTGGGCGCGGATGTGCCCGCAGCCTATATTTGGCTCACGGAGGCCCCTCGCAAAGTTTCGCCCCATTCCGAGTCCGGCGGACGAACTTCGCCAGCCCCACCCCCCAAGGCTATAGCCCACCCGCTGTTTGGGCATTTTTCCCCAGGGGGGCTTTGGCGACCCGACCTTCGGGCACTTATTTTGGGGCGCGGCTGTGCCCGCGGCCTATTTTTGGTACACAGAGACCCCTTGTAAAGTCTCGCCCTATTCCGAGTCCGGCGAACGAACTTCACCAGCCCTAGCCCCACCCCCCAAGGATATAGCCAACCTGTTTTTTGGGCATTTTTCCGCAGGGGGGCTTTGGCGCCCCTACCTATGGGCACTTATCTTTGGGCGCGGATGTGCCCGCAGCCTATATTTGGCTCACGGAGGCCCCTCGCAAAGTTTCGCCCCATTCCGAGTCCGGCGGACGAACTTCGCCAGCCCCACCCCCCAAGGCTATAGCCCACCCATTTTTTGGGCATTTTTCCGCAGGGGGGCTTTGGCGCCCCTACCTATGGGCACTTATCTTTGGGCGCGGATGTGCCCGCAGCCTATATTTGGCTCACGGAGGCCCCTCGCAAAGTTTCGCCCCATTCCGAGTCCGGCGGACGAACTTCGCCAGCCCCACCCCCCAAGGCTATAGCCCACCCGCTGTTTGGGCATTTTTCCCCAGGGGGGCTTTGGCGACCCGACCTTCGGGCACTTATTTTTGGGCGCGGCTGTGCCCGCGGCCTATTTTTGGTACACAGAGACCCCTTGTAAAGTCTCGCCCTATTCCGAGTCCGGCGAACGAACTTCACCAGCCCTAGCCCCACCCCCCAAGGATATAGCCAACCTGTTTTTTGGGCATTTTTCCGCAGGGGGGCTTTGGCATCCCGACCTTCGGACGCTTATTTTTCGGCGCGGCTGTGCCCGCGGCATAGTTTTGGCACACAGGGGCCCCACGCAAAGTCTCGCCCCATTCCGAGTCCGGCAGACGAACTTCGCCAGCCCCAACCCCCAAGGCTATAGCCCATCCGTTTTTTGGGCATTTTTCCACAGGGGGCGTTTGGCGTCCCAACCTTCGGGTGCTTATTTTTGGGCACGGGTATGCCTGCGGCCTATTTTTGGTACACGGAGGCCGTTCGCAAAGTCTCGCCCCATTCCGAGTCTGGCGGACGAGCTTCGCCAGCACCACCCCCCAAGGCAATAGCCCACCCGTTTTTTGGGCATTTTTCCGCAGGGGAGTTTTGGCGCCCCGACCTTCGGGCCCTTATTTTTAGGCGCGGTTGTGCCCGTGGCCTATTTTTGGCACACGGAGGACCCTCGCAAAGTCTCACCCCATTCTGAGTCCGGCGGACGAACTTCGGCAGCCTCACCCCCAAGGCTATAGCCCACCCGTTTTTTGGGCATTTTTCCGCACGGGGGCTTTGGCGCCCCGACCTTCGGGGGCTAATTTTTGGGTGCGGCTGTGCCCGCGGCCTATTTTTGGGACATGGAGACTCCTCGTAAAGTCTCACCCCATTCCGAGTCAGGCGGATGAACTTCGGCAGCCCCACCCCCCAAGGCTATTGCCCACCCGTTTTTTGTGCATTTTTCCCCAGGGGGGCTTTGGCGCCCCGACCTTCGGGCGCTTATTTTTGGGCGCGGCTGTACCTACGGCCTATTTTTGGGACACCGAGACTCCTCGCAAAGTCTCGCCCCATTCCGAGTCAGGCGGATGAACTTCGCCAGCCCCACCCCCCAAGGCTATAGCCCACCCGTTTTTTGGGCATTTTTCCGCAGGGGGGCTTTGGCGCCCCGACCTTTGGCTGCTTATTTTGGGGCGGGGCTGTGTCCGCGGCCTATTTTTGGCACGCGGTGGCCCCTCGCAATGTCTCGCCCCATTCCGAGTCCGGCGGACGAACTTTGCCAGCCCCACCCCCCAAGGCTGTAGGCCACCCGTTTTTTAGGTATTTTACCGCAGGGGGGCTTTGGCACCCCAACCTTCGGGCACTTATTTTTGGGCGCGACTTTGCCCGTGGCCTATTTTTGGCACACGGAGTCGCCTCGCAAAGTCTCGCCCCTTTCTGAGTCCGGCGGACGAACTTCGCCAATCCCACCCCCCACGTGTATAGCCCACCCGTTTTTTCGGTATTTTTCCGCAGGGGGGCTTTGGCGCCCCGACTATTGGGTGCTTATTTTTTGGCGCGGCTGTGCCCGCGGCCTATTTTTGGTACACGGAGGCCACTCGTCAAGTCTCGCCCCATTCCGAGTCCGGTAGACGAACTATGCCAGCCCCACCCCCCAACGCTGTAGCCTACCCGTTTTTTGGGCATTTTTTCGCAGGGGGGCTTTGGGGCCCCGGCCTTTGGCTGCTTATTTTTGGGCGGGGCTGTGCCCATGGCCTATTTTTGGCCCACGGTGGCCCCTCGCAATGTCTCGCCCCATTCCGAGTCCGGCGGACGAACTTTGCCAGCCCCACCCCCCAAGGCTGTAGCCCACCCGTTTTTTAGGTATTTTACCGCAGGGGGGCTTTGGTACCCCAACCTTCGGGCGCTTATTTTTGGGCAGGACTTCGACCGTGGCCTATTTTTGGCACACGGAGTCGCCTCGCAAAGTCTCGCCCCTTTCTGAGTCCGGCGGACGAACTTCGCCCGCCCCACCCCCCAAGGCTATAGCCCACCCGTTTTATGGGCATTTTTCCGCAGGGGGCTTTGGCGCCCCGCCCGTCGGGCACTTATTTTTGGGCGCGACTGTGCCCGTGGCCTATTTTTGGCACACGGAGGCCTCTCGTCAAGTCTCGCCCCATTCCGAGTCCGGCGGACGAACTTCGCCCGCCCCACCCCCCAAGGCTATAGCCCACCCGTTTTATGGGCATTTTTCCGCAGGGGGCTTTGGCGCCCCGCCCGTCGGGCACTTATTTTTGGGCGCGACTGTGCCCGTGGCCTATTTTTGGCATACGGAGTCCCCTTGCAAAGTCTCGCCCCTTTCTGAGTCCGGCGGACGAACTTCGCCAATCCCACCCCCCACGTGTATAGCCCACCCGTTTTTTCGGTATTTTTCCGTTGGGGGGCTTTGGCGCCCCGACTATTGGGTGCTTATTTTTGGGTGCGGCTGTGCCCGCGGCGTATTTTTGGGACACGGAGACTCCTCGCAAAGTCTCGCCCCATTCTGAGTCAGGCGGATGAACTTCGCCAGCCCCACCCCCTAAGGCTATAGCCCACCCGTTTTATGGGCATTTTTCCGCAGGGGGGCTTTGGCGCCCCGACTATTGGGTGCTTATTTTTGGGTGCGGCTGTGCCCGCGGCCTGTTTTTGGCACACGGAGACTCCTCGCACTGTCTCTTATACACATCTCCCCCTAAGGCTATAGCCCACCCGTTTTTTGGGCATTTTCCGCAGGGTGGCTTTGGCGCCCCAACCTTTGGCTGCTTATTTTTGGGCGCGGCTGTGGCCGCGGCCTATTTTTGGCATACGGAGTCCCCTCGCAAAGTCTCGCCCCTTTCCGAGTCTGGCGGACGAACTTCGCCAATCCCACCCCCCACGTGTATAGCCCACCCGTTTTTTCGGTATTTTTCCGTAGGGGGGCTTTGGCGCCCCGACTATTGCGTGCTTATTTTTTGGTCCGGCTATGCCTGCGGCCTATTTTTGGCACACGGAGGCCCCTCGTAAAGTCTCGCCCCATTCCGACTCCGGTGGACAAACTTCGCCAGCCCCATCCCCCAAGGCTGTCGCGTACCCGTTTTTTGGGCATTTTTCCGCAGGGGGGCTTCGGCGCCCCGACCGTCAGGCACTTATTTTTGGGCGCGACTGTGTCTGCAGCCTATTTTTTGCACACGGAGGTCCCTCGCAAATTCTCGCCCCATTCCGAGTCCGGCGGACGAATTTCGCCAGCCCCACCCCCACCCCCCAAGGCTATAGCCCACCCGTTTTTTGGGCATTATTGCGCAGGGGGGCTTTGGTCGCCCATCCTTCGGGCGCTTATTTTTGGGCGCGACTTTGTCCGCGGCCTATTTTTGGCACACAATGTCCCCTCGCAAAGTCTCGCCCCATTCCGAGTCCGGCGGATGAACTTCGCCAGACCCACCCCCCAAGGCAATAGCCCACCCATTTTTTGGGCATTTTTCCGCAGGGGCAATTAGGCGCCCTGACCTTCATGCGCTTATTTTTGGGCGCGACTGTGCCCGCGGCCAATTTTTTGCACACGGAGGCCCCTCGCAAAGTCTCGCCCCATTCAGAGTCCGGCGGACGAACTTCGCCAGCCCCACCCCCAAGGCTATAGCCCACCCGTTTTTCGGCATTTTTCCACACGGCGGCTTTGGCGCCCCAACCTTCGGGCGCTTATTTTTGGGCGCAACTGTGCCCGCGGCCTATTTTTGGCACACGGAGTCCCCTTGTAAAGTCTCGCCCCATTCCGAGTCCGGCGGACGAACTTCGCCAGCGTCACCCCCAAGGCTATAGCCCACCCATTTTTTGGGCATTTTTCCGCAGGGGGGCTTTGGCGCCCCGACCTTCAGGCGCTTATTTTTGGGTGTGGCTGTGCCCGTGGCCTATTTTTGTGACACGGAGACTCCTCGTAAAGTCTCACCCCATTTCGAGTCAGGCGGATGAACTTCGCCAGCCCCACCCCCCAAGGCTATAGCCCACCCGTTTTTTGTGCATTTTTCCCCAGGGGGGCTTTGGCGCCGCAACCTTCGGGCGCTTATTTTTGGGTACGGCTGTACCCGCGGCCTATTTTTGCGACACGGAGACTCCTCGCAAAGCTGTCTCTTATACACATCTCTGTGCCCGCGGCGTATTTTTGGCACACGGAGGCCCCTCGCAAAGTCTCGCCCCATTCCGACTCCGGTGGACAAACTTCGCCAGCCCCAGCCCCCAAGGCTATAGCCCACCCGTTTTTTGTGCATTTTTCCCCAGGGGGGCTTTGTCCGCCGGGGGGCCGGCGGTGGCCCCTCACAAGCGGCTGTGCCCGCGGCCTGTTTTTGGCACATGGAGACTCATCGCAAAGTCTCGCACCATTCCGAGTCCGGCGGACGAACTTTGCCAGCCCCACCGCCTAAGGCTATAGCCCACCCGTTTTTTGGGCATTTTTCCGCCGGGGGGCTTTGGCGCCCCGACCTTTGGCTGCTTATTTTTGGGCGCGGCTGTGCCCGCGGCCTATTTTTGGCACACGGTGGCCCCTCACAATGTCTCGCCCTATTCCGAGCCGGGCGGACGAATTTTGCCAGCCCCACCCTCCAAGGCTGTAGCCCACCTGTTTTTTGGGTATTTTACCGCAGGGGGGTTTTGGCGCCCCAACCTTCGGGCGCTTATTTTTGGGCGCGACTGTGCCGGCGGCCTATTTTTGGCATACGGAGTCCCCTCGCAAAGTGTTGCCCCTTTCCGAGTCCGGCGCATGAACTTCGCCAATCCCACCCCCCACGTGTATAGCCCACCCGTTTTTTTGGTATTTTTCGGTGGGGGGGCTTTGGCGCCCCGACTATTGGGCGCTAATTTTTGGATGCGGCTGTACCCGCGGCCTATTATTGGGACACGGAGACTCCTCGCAAAGTCTCACCCCATTCTGAGTCAGGCGGATGAACTTCGCCAGCCCCACCCCCCAAGGCAATAGCCCACCCGTTTTTTGGGCATTTTTCCGCAGGGGGGCTTTGCCGCCCCGACCGTCGGGTGCTTATTTCTGGGCGCGGCTGTGCCCGCGGCCTATTTTTGGAACACGGAGGCCCCTCGTAATGTCTTGCCCCATTCCGAATCCGGCGGACGAACTTCGCCATCCCCACCCACCAAGGATATAGCCCACCCGTTTTTTGGGCACTTTTCCGCTGGGGGGCCTTGGCGCCCCGACCTTCGGGCGCTTATTTTTGGGAGCGGCTGTGGCCGCAGCCTATTTTTGGCACACGGAGGCCCCTCGCACGGTCTCGCCCCATTATGAGTCCGGAGGATGAACTTCGCCAGCCCCAACCCCCAAGGCTATAGCCCACCCGTTTTTTGGGCATTTTTCCACAGGGGGGCTTTGGCGGCCCGAGCTTCGGGCCCTTATTTTTGGGCGCGGTTGTGTCCCCGGCCCAATTTTGGCACACGGAGGCCCCTCGCAAAGTCTCGCCCCATTCCGAGTCCGGCGGACGAACTTCGCCATTACCACCCCTCAACGCTATAGCCCAGCCGTTTTTTGGGCATTTTTCCGCAGGGGGGGCTTGGCGCTCCGTCCATCGGGCACTTATTTTTGGGCACGGCTGTGCCCGCGGCCTATTTTTGGCGCATGGATGCCCCACATAAAGTCTCGCCCCATTCTGAGTCCGGCGGACGACCTTCGCCCGCCCCACCCCCCAAGGCTATAGCCAACCCATTTTTGGGCATTTTTCCGCAGGGGGGCGTTGGCGCCACGACCTTTGGGCACTTTTTTTTGGGTACGGCTGTGCCCGCGGCCTATTTTGTGCACACGGAGGCCCCTCGCAAAGTCTCGCCCCATTCCGAGTCCGGAAGACGAACTTCGCCAGCCCCACTCCTCAAGGCTATAGCCAACCCATTTTTTGGGCATTTTTCCGCAGGGGGGCTTTGGCGCCCCGAACTTCGGGCGCTTATTTTTGGGCGCGGCTGTGTCCCCGACTTATTTTTGGCACACGGTGGCCCCTCGCAAAGTCTCGCCCCATTCCGAGTCCGGCGGACGAACTTCGCCAGCCCCACCCCCCAAGGCTATAGCCCACCCGTTTTTTGGGCATTTTTCCGCAGGGGGGCTTTGGCGCCCCGAACTTCGGGCGCTTATTTTTGGGCGCGGCTGTGTCCCCGACTTATTTTTGGCACACGGTGGCCCCTCGCAAAGTCTCGCCCCATTCCGAGTCCGGCGGACGAACTTCGCCAGCCCCACCCCCCAAGGCTATAGCCCACCCGTTTTTTGGGCATTTTTCCGCAGGGGGGCTTTGGCGCCCCGAACTTCGGGCGCTTATTTTTGGGCGCGGCTGTGTCCCCGACTTATTTTTGGCACACGGTGGCCCCTCGCAAAGTCTCGCCCCATTCCGAGTCCGGCGGACGAACTTCGCCAGCCCCACCCCCCAAGGCTATAGCCCACCCGTTTTTTGGGCATTTTTCCGCAGGGGGGCTTTGGCGCCCCGAACTTCGGGCGCTTATTTTTGGGCGCGGCTGTGTCCCCGACTTATTTTTGGCACACGGTGGCCCCTCGCAAAGTCTCGCCCCATTCCGAGTCCGGCGGACGAACTTCGCCAGCCCCACCCCCCAAGGCTATAGCCCACCCGTTTTTTGGGCATTTTTCCGCAGGGGGGCTTTGGCGCCCCGAACTTCGGGCGCTTATTTTTGGGCGCGGCTGTGTCCCCGACTTATTTTTGGCACACGGTGGCCCCTCGCAAAGTCTCGCCCCATTCCGAGTCCGGCGGACGAACTTCGCCAGCCCCACCCCCCAAGGCTATAGCCCACCCGTTTTTTGGGCATTTTTCCGCAGGGGGGCTTTGGCGCCCCGAACTTCGGGCGCTTATTTTTGGGCGCGGCTGTGTCCCCGACTTATTTTTGGCACACGGTGGCCCCTCGCAAAGTCTCGCCCCATTCCGAGTCCGGCGGACGAACTTCGCCAGCCCCACCCCCCAAGGCTATAGCCCACCCGTTTTTTGGGCATTTTTCCGCAGGGGGGCTTTGGCGCCCCGAACTTCGGGCGCTTATTTTTGGGCGCGGCTGTGTCCCCGACTTATTTTTGGCACACGGTGGCCCCTCGCAAAGTCTCGCCCCATTCCGAGTCCGGCGGACGAACTTCGCCAGCCCCACCCCCCAAGGCTATAGCCCACCCGTTTTTTGGGCATTTTTCCGCAGGGGGGCTTTGGCGCCCCGACCTTCGGGCTCTTATTCTTGGACGCGGCTGTGTCCATGGCCTATTTTTGGGACACGGAGGCTCCTCGCAAAGCCTCGCTCCATTTCGAGTCCGGCGGACGAACCTCGCCCGCCCCACCACCCGAGGTTATTGCCCACCCGTTTTTTGGGAATTTTTCCGCAGGGGGGCGTTGGCGCCCCGACCTTTGGGCACTTATTTTTGGGTACGGCTGTGCCCGCGGCCTATTTTACGCACACGGAGGCCCCTCGCAAAGTCTCACCCCATTCCGAGTCCGGCAGATGAACTTCGCCAGCCCCACTCCCCAAGGCTATAGCCCACCCATTTTTTGGGCATTTTTCCGCAGGGGGGCTTTGGCGCCCCGACCGTCGGGTGCTTATTTCTGGGCGCGGCTATGCCCGCGGCCTATTTTTGG
>MKYO02015788.1:27905-46283 GCA_002013955.2 Citrus medica
GGGGGCTTTGGCGCCCCAACCTTCGGGCGCTTACTTTTGGGCGCGGCTGTGCCCGCGGCCTATTTTTGGAACACGGAGGCCCCTCGCAAAGTCTCGCCCCATTCCGAGTCCGGCGGACGAACATCGCCATCCCCACCCACCAAGGATATAGCCCACCCGTTTTTTGGGCATTTTTCCGCTGGGGGGCCTTGGCGCCCCGACCTTCGGGCGCTTATTTTTGGGAGCGGCTGTACCCGCAGCCTATTTTTGACACACGGAGGCCCCTCGCACGGTCTCGCCCCATTATGAGTCCGGAGGATGAACTTCGCCAGCCCCAGTCCCCAAGGCTATAGCCCACCCGTTTTTTGGGCATTTTTCCACAGGGGGCTTTGGCGGCCCGAGCTTCGGACCCTTATTTTTGGGCGCGGTTGTGCCCGCGGCCTATTTTGCGCACACGGAGGCCCCTCGCAAAGTCTCACCCCATTCCGAATCCGGCAGACGAACTTCGCCATCCCCACTCCCCAAGGCTATAACCCACCCATTTTTTGGGCATTTTTCCGCAGGGGGGCTTTGGCGCCCCGACCTTTGGGCACTTATTTTTGCGTACGGCTGTGCCCGCAGCATATTTTTTGCACACGGAGGCCCCTCGCAAAGTCTCGCCCCATTCCGACCCCAAGGCTATAGCCCACCCATTTTTTGGGCATTTTTCCGCAGGGGGGCTTTGGCGCCCCGACCGTCGGGTGCTTATTTCTGGACGCGGCTGTGCCCGTGGCCTATTTTTGGAACACGGAGGCCCCTCGTAAAGTCTCGCCCCATTCCGAGTCCGGCGGACGAACTTTGCCATCCCCACCCACCAAGGATATTGCCCACCCTTTTTTGGGCATTTTTCCGCTGGGGGGCCTTGGCGCCCCGACCTTCGGGCGCTTATTTTTGGGAGCGGCTGTGTCCGCAGCCTATTTTTGGCACACGGAGGCCCCTCGCACGGTCTCGCCCCATTATGAGTCCGGAGGATGAACTTCGCCAGCCCCAGCCCCCAAGGCTATAGCCCACCCGTTTTTTGGGCATTTTTCCACAGGGGGGCTTTGGCGGCCCGAGCTTCGGGCCCTTATTTTTGGGCGCGGTTGTGTCCCTGGCCCATTTTTGGCACACGGAGGCCCCTCGCAAAGTCTCGCCCCATTCCGAGTCCGGCGGACGAACATCGCCAGCACCACCCCTCAACGCTATAGCCCAGCCGTTTTTTGGGCATTTTTCCGCAGGGGGGGCTTGGCGCCCCGTCCTTCGGGCACTTATTTTTGGGCGCGGCTGTGCCCACGGCCTATTTTTGGCGCATGGATGCCCCTCGTAAAGTCTCGCCCCATTCTGAGTCCGGCGGACGACCTTCGGCCGCCCCACCCCCCAAGGCTATAGCCCACCCATTTTTGGGCATTTTTCCGCAGGGGGGCGTTGGCGCCACGACCTTTGGGAACTTTTTTTTGGGTACGGCTGTGCCCGCGGCCTATTTTGTGCACACGGAGGCCCCTCGCAAAGTCTCGCCCCTGTCTCTTATACACATCTCCTCCGTGTGCACAAAATAGGCCGCGGGCACAGCCGTACCCAAAATAAAGTTCCCAAAGGTCGTGGCGCCAACGCCCCCCTGCGGAAAAATGCCCAAAAATGGGTGGGCTATAGCCTGTCTCTTATACACATCTCCTCCGTGTGCACAAAATAGGCCGCGGGCACAGCCGTACCCAAAATAAAGTTCCCAAAGGTCGTGGCGCCAACGCCCCCCTGCGGAAAAATGCCCAAAAATGGGTGGGCTATAGCCTGTCTCTTATACACATCTCCTCCGTGTGCACAAAATAGGCCGCGGGCACAGCCGTACCCAAAATAAAGTTCCCAAAGGTCGTGGCGCCAACGCCCCCCTGCGGAAAAATGCCCAAAAATGGGTGGGCTATAGCCTGTCTCTTATACACATCTCCTCCGTGTGCACAAAATAGGCCGCGGGCACAGCCGTACCCAAAATAAAGTTCCCAAAGGTCGTGGCGCCAACGCCCCCCTGCGGAAAAATGCCCAAAAATGGGTGGGCTATAGCCTGTCTCTTATACACATCTTTTTTTGGGCATTTTTCCGCAGGGGGGGCTTGGCGCCCCGTCCTTCGGGCTCTTATTTTTGGGCGCGGCTGTGCCCGTGGCCTATTTTTGGCACACGGAGGCCCCTCGCACAGTCTCGCCCCATTATGAGTCCGAAGGATGAACTTCGCCAGCCCCAGCCCCCAAGGCTATAGCCCACCCATTTTTTGGGCATTTTTCCACAGGGGGGCTTTGGCGGCCCGAGCTTCGGGCCCTTATTTTTGGGCGCGGTTGTGCCCGCGGCCTATTTTGCGCACACGGAGGCCCCTCGCAAAGTCTCACCCCATTCCGAATCCGGCAGACGAACTTCGCCAGCCCCACTCCCCAAGGCTATAACCCACCCATTTTTTGGGCATTTTTCCACAGGGGGGCTTTGGCGCCCCGACCGTCGGGTGCTTATTTCTGGGCGCGGCTGTGCCCGCGGCCTATTTTTGGAACACGGAGGCCCCTCGTAAAGGCTCGCCCCATTCCGAGTCCGGCGGACGAACTTCGCCAGCGCCACCCCTCAACGCTATAGCCCAGCTGTTTTTTGGGCATTTTTCCGCAGGGGGGGCTTGGCGCCCCGTCCTTCGGGCACTTAGTTTTGGGCGTGGCTGTGCCCGCGGCCTATTTTTGGCGTATGGAGGCCCCTCGTAAAGTCTCGCCGCATTCTGAGTCCGGTGGACGACCTTCGCCAGCCCCACCCCCCAAGGCTATAGCCCACCCGTTTTTTGGGCATTTTTCCACAGGGGGACGTTGGCGCCACGACCTTTGGGCACTTATTTTTGGGTACGGCTGTGCCCGCAGCCTATTTTTTGCACACGGAGGCCCCTCGCAAAGTCTCGCCCCATTCCGAGTCCGGTGGACGTACTTTGCCAGCCCCTCCACCCAATGCTATAGCCCACCCGTTTTTTGGGCATTTTTCCGCAGGGGGACGTTGGCGCAGATGTGTATAAGAGACAGGCTGTGGCCGCAGCCTATTTTTGGCACACGGAGGCCCCTCGCAAAGTCTCGCCCCATTCCGAGTCCGGTGGACGTACTTTGCCAGCCCCTCCACCCAATGCTATAGCCCACCCGTTTTTTGGGCATTTTTCCGCAGGGGGACGTTGGCGCAGATGTGTATAAGAGACAGGCTGTGGCCGCAGCCTATTTTTGGCACACGGAGGCCCCTCGCAAAGTCTCGCCCCATTCCGAGTCCGGTGGACGTACTTTGCCAGCCCCTCCACCCAATGCTATAGCCCACCCGTTTTTTGGGCATTTTTCCGCAGGGGGACGTTGGCGCAGATGTGTATAAGAGACAGGCTGTGGCCGCAGCCTATTTTTGGCACACGGAGGCCCCTCGCAAAGTCTCGCCCCATTCCGAGTCCGGTGGACGTACTTTGCCAGCCCCTCCACCCAATGCTATAGCCCACCCGTTTTTTGGGCATTTTTCCGCAGGGGGACGTTGGCGCAGATGTGTATAAGAGACAGGCTGTGGCCGCAGCCTATTTTTGGCACACGGAGGCCCCTCGCAAAGTCTCGCCCCATTCCGAGTCCGGCGGACGAACTTTCACAGCCCCTCCACCCAATGCTCTAGCTTACCCGTTTTTTGGGCATTTCTCCGCAGGGGGGCTTTGGCGCCCCGACCTTCGGGCTATTATTCTTGGACGCGGCCTATTTTTGGGACACGGAGGCTCCTCGTAAAGTCTCGTCCCATTTCGAGTCCGGCGGACGAACTTCGGCAGCCCCACCACCCGAGGTTATTGCCCACGCGTTTTTTGGGAATTTTTCCGCAGGGGGGCGTTGGTGCCCCGACCTTTGGCCACTTATTTTTGGGTACGGCTGTGCCCGCGGTCTATTTTTGGCACACGGAGGCCCCTCGCATAGTCTCACCCCATTCCAAGTCCGGCAGACGAACTTCGTAAGCCCCACTCCCCAAGGCTATAGCCCACCCATTTTTTGGGCATTTTTCTGCAGGGGGGCTTTGGCGCCCCGACCGTCGGGTGCTTATTTCTGGGCGCGGCTGTTCCCGCAGCCTATTGTTGGAACACGGAGGCCCCTCGTAAAGTCTCGCCCCATTCCGAGTCCGGCGGACGAACTTTGCCATCCCCACCCACCAAGGATATAGCCCACCCGTATTTTGGGCATTTTTCCGCTGGGGGGCCTTGGCGCCCAGACCTTCGGGCGCTTATTTTTGGGAGCGGCTGTGCCAGCAGCCTATTTTTGGCACACGGAGGCCCCTCGCACGGTCTCGCCCCATTATGAGTCCGGAGGATGAACTTCACCAGCCCCAGCCCCCAAGGCTATAGCCCACCCGTTTTTTGGGCATTTTTCCACAGGGGGGCTTTGGCGGCCCGAGCTTCGGGCCCTTATTTTTGGGCGCGGTTGTGCCCCAGGCCCATTTTTGGCACACGGAGGCCCCTCGCAAAGTCTCGCCCCATTCCGAGTCCGGCGGACGAACTTCGCCAGCACCACCCCTCAACGCTATAGCCCACCCGTTTTTTGGGCATTTTTCCACAGGGGGGCGTTGGCGCCACGACCTTTGGGCACTTATTTTTGGGTACGGCTGTGCCCGCAGCCTAGTTTTTGCACACGGAGGCCCCTCGCAAAGTCTCGCCCCATTCCGAGTCCGGCAGACGAACTTCGCCAGCCCCACTCCCCAAGGCTATAGCCCACCCATTTTTTGGGCATTTTTCCGCAGGGGGGCTTTGGCGCCCCGACCTTCGGGCTCTTATTCTTGGACGCGGCTGTGTCCGTGGCCTATTTTTGGGACACGGAGGCTCCTCGCAAAGTCTCGCCCCATTTCGAGTCCGGCGGACGAACTTCGCCAGCCCCACCACCCGAAGTTATTGCCCACCCGTTTTTTGGGCATTTTTCCGCAGGGGGACGTTGGCGCCCCGACCTTCGGGCGCTTATTTTTGTGCGCGACCATGCCCGCGGTCTATTTTTGGCACTCGGAGGACCCTCACAACGTCTCGCCCCATTCCGAGTACGGCGGACGAAGTTTGCCAGCCCCACCACCCAAGGATATAGCCCACCCGTTTTTTGCGCATTTTTCCGCAGTGGGGCTTTGGTGCCCCGACCTGTGGGCGCTTGTTTTTGGGCGCGGCTGTGCCCGCGGCCTATTTTTGGCACACGGAGGTCCCTCGTAAAGTCTCACCCAATTCCGAGTCCGGCGGACGAACTTCGCCAGCCCCACCACCCAAGGCTATTGCCCACCCGTTTTCTGAGTATTTTTCCGCAGAGGGCTTTGGCGCCCCAACCTTCGGGCACTTATTTTTGGACGCGGCGTTGCCCACGGTCTATTTTTGGCACACGGAGGCCCCTCGTAGAGTCTCGCCCCTTTCCGAGTCCGGCGGACGAACTTCGCCACCCCCACCCCCAAGGCTATAGCCCACACATTTTTTGGGCATTTTTCCGCAGGGGGGCTTTAACGCCCCGACCTTTGGGCACTAATTTTTGGGGGCGGCTGTACCCCCGGCCTATTTTTGGGACACGGAGGCCCCTCGCAAAGACTCGTCCCATTCTGAGTCCTGCGGACGATCTTCGCCAGCCCCACCCCCCAGGGCTATAGCCCATCCGTTTTTTGGGCATTTTTCCACGGGGGGGCTTTGGCGACCCGACCTTGGGGCACTTATTTTTGGGCGCGGCTGTGCCCGTGGCCTATTTTTGGCACACGGAGGGCCCTCGCAAAGCCTCGCCCAATTCCGAGTCCGGCGGATGAACTTCGCCAGCCCCACCCCCCAAGGCTATAGCCCACCCGTTTTATGGGCATTTTTCCGCAGGGGGGCTTTGGCGCCCCGACCTTCGGGCTGTTATTTTTGGGCGCGGCTATACCCGCGGCCTATTTATGGCACACGGAGGCCCCTCGCAAAGTCTCGCACAATTCCGAGTCCGGTGGACGAACTTCGCCAGCCCCACCATCCAAGGCTATAGCCCACCCGTTTTTTGGGCATTTTTCTGCAGGGGGCTTTGGCGCCCCAACCTTCGGGTGCTAATTTTGGGCGTGGCCTTGCCCGCGGCTTATTTTTGGCACACGGAGGCCCCTCGCAAAGTCTCGCCCCTTTCCGAGTCCGGCGGACGAACTTCGCCAGCCCCACCCCCCAAGGCTATAGCCCACCCGTTTTTTGGGCATTTTTCAGCAGGGGGGCTTTGGCGCCCCGACCTTCGGGCGGTTATTTTTGGGCGCGGCTGTGTCCGTTGCCTAGTTTTGGTACACGGAGGCCCCTCGGAAAGTCTCACCCAATTCCGAGTCCGGCGGACGAACTTCGCCAGCCCCACCCCCCAAGGCTATAGCCCACCCGTTTTTTAGGCATTTTTCCGCAGGGGGGGCGTTGGCGCCCCGACCTTCGGGCAGTTATTTTTGGGCGCGGCTGTGCCCGCAGCCTATTTTTGGCAAAAAAAGAGACCCCTCACAAAGTCTCGTCCAATTCCGAGTCCGGCGGGCGAACTTCGCCAACCCCACCTCCAAGGCTATAGCCCACCCGTTTTTTGGGCATTTTTCCGCAGGGGGGCATTGGCGCCCCGACCTTCGGGGGCTTATTTTTGGGCGCGGCTGTGCCCGTGGACTATTTTTGGCACACGGAGGCCCCACACAAAGTCTCACCCCATTCCGATTCGGGCGGACGAACATCACCAGCCCCACCCCCACCCCCAAGGCTACAGCCCACCCGTTTTTTGGGCATTTTTCCGCAGGGGGGGCTTTTGCGCCCCGACCTTCGGGCACTAATTTTTGGCCGTGGCCGTGCCCGCGGCCTAGTTTTGGCACACGGAGGCCCCTCACAAAGTCTTGCCCCTTTCCGAGTCCGGCGGACGAACTTCGCCACCCCACCCCCAAGGCTATAGCCCACCCGTTTTTTGGGCATTTTTCTGCAGGGGGGCTTTGGCGCCCTGACCTTCGGGTGCTTATTTTTGGGCGCGGCTGTGATCCCGGCCTATTTCTGGCACGCGGAGCCCCCTCGCAAAGTCTCGCCCTATTCCGAGTCCAGCGGACGAACTTCGCCAGCCCCACCCCCCAAGGCTATAGCCCACCCGTTTTTTGGGCATTTTTCCGCAGGGGGGCTTTGGCACCCCGACCTTCGTGTGCTTATTTTTGGGCGTGGCTGTGCCCGAAATCTATTTTTGGCACACGGTGGCCCCTCGCAAAGTCTCGACCCATTCCGAGTCCGGTGGACGAACTTCACCAGCCCCACCCCTCAAGGCTATAGCCCACCCATTTTTTGGGCATTTCTCCGCAGGGGGGCTTTGGCGTCCTGACCTTTCGGCGCGGATGGGTGGGCTATAGCCTTGGGGGGTGGGGCTGCCGAAGTTCGTCTGCCGGACTCGGAATGGGGCCAGACTTTGCGAGGGGCCTCCGCATGCCAGAAATAGGACGGGCACAGCCACGTCCAAAAATAAGAGCCCGAAGGTCGGGGCGCCAAAGCCCCCCTGCGGAAAAATGCCCAAAAAACGGGTGGGCTATAGCCTTGGGGGGTGGGGCTGCCGAAGTTCGTCTGCCGGACTCGGAATGGGGCCAGACTTTGCGAGGGGCCTCCGCATGCCAGAAATAGGACGGGCACAGCCACGTCCAAAAATAAGAGCCCGAAGGTCGGGGCGCCAAAGCCCCCCTGCGGAAAAATGCCCAAAAAACGGGTGGGCTATAGCCTTGGGGGGTGGGGCTGGCAAAGTTCGTCCGCGGGACTCGGAGTGGGTCAAGAATTTGCGAGGGGACTCCGTGTGGCAAAAATAGGCCGCAGCCACAGCCGCGTCCAAAAATAAGAGCCCGAAGGTCAGGGCACCAAAGCCCCCCGGCAGAAAAATGCCCAAAAAATGGGTGGGCTATAGCCTTGGATGGTGAGGCTGGCGAAGTTTGTCCGCCGGACTCGGAATGGGGTGAGACTTTGAGACGGGCCTCTGTCTACCACAAATAGGCCGCGGGCACAGCCACGCCCAAAAATAAGCGCCCGTAGGTCGGGGAGTCAAAGCTCCCCTGCGGAAAAATACCCAAAAAATGGGTGGGCATAACCTTGGGGGGTGGGACAGTCGAAGTTCATCCGCCGGACTCAGAATGGGGCCAGACTTTGCGAGGGGCCTCCGTGTACCACAAATAGGCCGCGGTCAAAGCCGTGCCCAAAAATAAGCGCCCGAAGGTCGGGGCGCCAAAGCCCCCCTGCTGAAAAATGCCCAAAAAATGGGTGGGCTATTGGGGGGGGGGGCTGGCGATGTTTGTCCGCCGGACTCGGAATGGGGC
Source organism: Citrus medica (assembly GCA_002013955.2). Taxonomy (NCBI): domain Eukaryota; kingdom Viridiplantae; phylum Streptophyta; class Magnoliopsida; order Sapindales; family Rutaceae; genus Citrus; species Citrus medica. The sequence continues at coordinate 36,180 of MKYO02015788.1, forward strand.
GAGACTTTGCGAGGGGCCTCCGTGTACCACAAATAGGCCGCGGTCAAAGCCGTGCCCAAAAATAAGCGCCCGAAGGTCGGGGCGCCGAAGCCTCCCTGCAGAAAAATGCCCAAAAAACGGTTGGGCTATAGCCTTGGGGGTGGGGCAGGCGAAGTTCATCCGTCGGACTCGGAATGGGGCGAGACTTTGCGAGGGGCCTCAATCTGTCACAAATAGGCCGCGGGCACAGCCGCACCCAAAAATAAGCGCCTGAAGGTAGGGGCGCCAAAGCCTCCCTGCGCAAAAAATGCCCAAAAAACCGGTGGGCTATTGCCTTGGGGGGTGAGGCAGGCGAAGTTCGTCCGCCCGACTCGGAATGGAGCGACACTTTCCGAGGGGCATCCGAGAGTGAAAAACAGGCCGCGAGCACAGCCGCGCCCAAAAACAAGCGCCTGAAGGACGGGCCGCCAAAGCCCCCCTGCGGAAAAATGCCCAAAAAAAGGGTGGGCTAAAGCCTTGGGGGGTGGGTCTGGCAAAGTTCGTCCGCCGGACTCGGAATGGGTCGAGACTTTGCGAAGAGCCTCTGTGTGCCACAAATAGGCCGCGGGCACGGCCGCGCCCAAAAATAAGTGCCCGAAGGTCGGGGCACCAAAGTCCCCCAGCGGAAAAATGCCCAAAAAACGGGTGGGCTGAAACCTTGGAGGGTGGGGCTGGAGAAGTTCGTCCGCTGGACTCGGAATGGGGCGAGACTGTACGAGGGGCCTTCGTGTGCCACAAATAGGCCGCGGGCACAGCCGTACCCAAAAATAAGTGCCCGAAGGTCGGGGCGACAAAGCCCCCCTGTGGTAAAATGCCCAAAAAATGGGTGGGCTATAGCCTTGGGGGGTGGTGCTGGCGAAGTTCGTCCGCCGGACTCGGAATGGGGCGAGACTGTACGAGGGGCCTTCGTGTGCCACAAATAGGCCGCGGGCACAGCCGCGCCCAAGAAGAAGTGCCCGAAGGTCGGGGCGACAAAGCCCCCCTGTGGTAAAATGCCCAAAAAATGGGTGGGCTATAGCCTTGGGGCGTGGGGCAGGCGAATTTCGTCCGCCAGACTCGGAATGGGGAGAGACATTACGAGGGGCCTCCGTTTGCCAAAAATAGGCCACGGGCACAGGCGTGCCCAAAAATAAGAGCCCAAAGGTCGGGGCGCCAAAGCCCCCTGCGGAAAAATGCCCAAAAAATGGGTGGGCTATAGCCTTCGGGGGTGGGGCTGGTGAAGTTCGTCCGCCGGACTCGGAATGGGGCGAGACTTTACGAGGGGCCTCCGTGTGCAACAAATAGGCCGCGGGCACAGCCGTGCCCAAAAATAAGTGCCCGAAGGTCGGGGCGCCAGAGCCCCCCTGCAGAAAAATGCCCAAAAAACGGGTGGGATATAGCCTTGGGGCGTGGGGCTGGCGAAGTTCGTCCGCCGGACTCGGAATGGGTAGAGACTTTGTGAGGGGCCTCCGTGCACCAAAAATAGGACGCGGTCACAGCTGCGCCCAAAAATAGGCGCCCGAAGGTCAGGACGCCAAAGCCCCCCTGCGGAAAAATGCCCAAAAAACTAGTGGGCTATAGCCTTGGGGGGTGGGGCTGGCAAAGTTCGTCCGCCGGACACATAATGGGGCGGGACTTTGCAAGGGGCCTCCGTGTTCCGAAAATAGGCCGCGGGCACAGCCGCGACCAAGAAGAAGTGCCCGAAGGTCGGGGCGACAAAGCCCCCGTGCGGAAAAATGCCCAAAAAATGGGTGGGCTATAGCCTTGGGGCGTGGGGCTGGCGAATTTCGTCTGCCGGATTCAGAATGGGGAGAGACATTACGAGGGGCCTCCGTTTGCCAAAAATAGGCCGCGGGCACAGGCGTGCCCAAAAATAAGAGCCCGAAGGTCGGGGCGCCAAAGCCCCCCTTCGGAAAAATGCCCAAAAAACGGGTGGACTATAGCCTAGGGGGGTGGGGTAGGTGAAGTTTCTCCGCCGCACTCAGAATGGGGCGAGACTTCGTGAGGGACTTTCGTGTGCCAAAAATAGGCCGCAGGCACAGCCAAGACCAAAAATAAGCGCCCGAAGGTCGGGGCACCAAAGCCCCCCTGCGGAAAAATGCCCAAAAAACAGGTGGAATATAGCCTTGGGGGGTGGGGCCGGCGAAGTTCGTCCGCCGGACTCAGAATGGGGCGAGACTTTGCAAGGGGCCTCCATGTGCCAAAAATAGGCCGCGGGCACAGCCGCGCCCAAAAATAAGCGCCCGAAGGTCGGGGCGCCAAAGCCCCCCCGCGGAAAAATCCCCAAAAAATGGGTGGGCCATAGCCTTGGGGGGTGGGGCCGTCGAAGTTCTTCCGCCAGACTCGGAATGGGGCGACACTTTGCGAGGGGCCTCCATGTGTAAAACATAGGCCGCGGGCACAGCCATGCCCAAAAATAAGCGCCCGATGGTTGGGGGAAGACTTTACGAGGGGCCTCCGTGTGCCAAAAATAGGCCGTGGACACAGCCGCGCCCAAAAATAAGCTCCCGAAGGTCGGGGCGCCAAAGTCCCTCTGCGGAAAAATGCCCAAAAAATGGGTGGGCTATAGCCTTGGGGGTGGTGCTAGCGAAGTTCGTCCGCCAGACTCGGAATGGGGAGAGACTTACGCTGCGGGCACAGCCACGCCCAAAAATAAGTGCCCGAAGGTCGGGGCGCCAAAGTCCCCCTGCGGGAAAATGCCCAAAAAACGGGTGGGCAATAGCCTTGGGGGGTGGGGCTGGCGAAGTTCGTCCGCCGGACTCGGAATGGGGGAGACTTTGCGAGGGGCCTCTGTCTGCCAAAAATAGGCTGCGGTCACAGCCGTGCCCAAAAATAGGCGCCCCAAGGTCGGGGCGCCAAAGGCCCCCTGCGGAAAAATGCCCAAAAAACGGGTGGGCTATAGCCTTGGGGTGGTGCTGGCGAAGTTCGTCTGCCGGACTCGTAATGGGGTGAGACCTTGCGAGGGCCCTCCGTGTGCGAAAAATAGGCCGCGGTCAAAGCCGCGCCCAAAAATAAGCGCCCGAAGGTCGGGGTGCCAAAGCCCCCCAGCAGAAAAATGCACAAAAAATGGGTGGGCTATAGCCTTGGGGCGTGGGGCTGGCGAAGTTCGTCCGCGGGACTCGGAATGGGGAGAGACTTTGCGAGGGGCCTCCGTGTGCCAAAGTTAGGCCGCAGGCACAGCCGCGCCAAAAATAAGCGCCCGAAGTTCGGGGCGCCAAAGCCCCCCTGGAAAAATGCCCAAAAAACGGGTGGGCTATAGCCTTGGGAGGTGGGGCTGGCGAAGTTCGTCCGCCGGACTCGAAATGGGACAAGACTTTTCAATGGGCCTCTGTGTTCCAAAAATAGGCCGCGTTCACAGCCGCGCCCAAAAAAAAGTGCCCGAAAGTCGGGGCACCAAATCCCCCCAGCGGAAAAATGCCCAAACAACGGATGGGCTATAGCCTTGAGGGTGGTGCAGGCGAAGTTCGTTTGCCGGACTCGTAATGGGTCGAGAATTTGCGAGGGGCCTCCATGTGCAAAACATAGGCCGCGGGCACAGCTGCGCCCAAAAATAAGCGCCTGAGGGTCGGGGCGCCAAAGCCCCCTGCGGAAAAATGCCCAAAAATCGGGTAAGCAATAGCCTTGGGGGGTGGGGCTGCCGAAGTTCGTCCACCGGACTCGGAATGGGGTGACACTTTGTGAGGGGCCTCCATGTGCAAAACATAGGCCTTGGGCACAGCCGCGCCCAAAAATAAGCGCCCGAAGGTCGGGGCGCCAAAGCCCTGTCTCTTATACACATCTCATGGAGGCCCCTCGCAAAGTCTTGCCCCATTCTGAGTCCGGCGGATGAACTTCGACGGCCCCCCCCCCCAAGGCTATAGCCCTGTCTCTTATACACATCTCATGGAGGCCCCTCGCAAAGTCTTGCCCCATTCTGAGTCCGGCGGATGAACTTCGACGGCCCCCCCCCCCAAGGCTATAGCCCACCCGTTTTTTGGGCATTTTTCCGCGGGGGGGCTTTGGTGCCCCGACCTTCGGGCGCTTATTTTTGGGCGCGGCTAGATGTGTATAAGAGACAGGGGCGAGACTTTGCAATGGGTCTCCGTGTGCCAAAAATAGGCCGTGGGCACAGCCGTACAAAAAAATAAGAGCCCAAAGGTCGGGGCGCCGAAGCCCCCGTTCGGAAAAATGCCCAAAAAACGGGTGGGCTATAGCCTTGGGGGGTGGGGCTGGCGAAGTTCGTCCGCCGGACTCAGAATGGGGCAAGACTTTGCGAGCGGCCTCCATGTGCCACAAATAGGCCGCGGACACAGCCGCGCCAAAAAATAAGCGCCCGAAGGTCGGGGCACCAAAGCCCCCCCGCGGAAAAATGCCCAAAAAATGGGTGGGCTATAGCCTTGGGGGGTGGGGCCGTCGAAGTTCATCCTCCGGACTCGGAATGGGGTGACACTTTGCGAGGGTCCTCCATGTGTAAAACATAGGCCGCGGGCACAGCCACGCCAAAAAATAAGCGCCCGAGGGTTGGGGGGAGACTTTGCGAGGGGCCTCTGTGTGTCAAAAATACGCTGCAGGCACAGCCACACCCAGAAATAAGCGCCCGAAGCTCGGGGCGCCAAAGCCCCCCTGAAGGGAAAATGCCCAAAAAACGGGTGGGCTATAGCCTTGGGACGTGGGGCGGGCGAAGTTTGTCCGCTGGACTCGGAATGCAGAGAGACTTTGCTAGGGGCCGCCGTTTGCCAAAAATAGGCCACGGACACAGCCGCACCCAAAAATAAGCGCCCGAAGGTCGGGGCGCCAAAGTCCCCCTGCGGAAAAATGCCCAAAAAATGGGTGGGCAATAGCCTTGGGGGTTGGGCAGGCGAAGTTTGTCCGCCGGACTCGGAATGGGGAGACTTTGCGAGGGGCCCCTATGTGCCAAAAATAGGCCGCGGGCACAGCCGCACCCAAAAATAAGCGCCCAAAGGTCGGGGCGCCAAAGCCCCCCTTCGGAAAAATGCCCAAAAAACGCGTGGGCTATAGCCTAGGGGGGTTGGGCAGGCGAAGTTTGTCCGCCGGACTCGGAATGGGGCGAGACTTCGTGAGGGACTTCCGTGTGCAAAAAATAGGCCGCGGGCAAAGCCGCGCCCAAAAATAAGTGCCCGAAGGTCGGGGCGCCAAAGCCCCCCTGCGGAACAATGCCCAAAAAACGGGTGGGCTATAGCCTTGGGAGGTGGGGCTGGCGAATTTCATCCGCCGGACTCGGAATGGGGCGAGACTTTGCGAGGGGCCTCCGTGTGCCAAAATTAGGCTGCAGGCACAGCCGCGTCAAAAATAAGCGCCCGAAGGTCGGGGCGCCAAAGCCCCACTGCGGAACAATGCCCAAAAAACGGGTGGGCTATAGCCTTGGGAGGTGGGGCTGGCGAATTTCATCCGCCGGACTCGGAATGGGGCGAGACATTGCGAGGGGCCACCGTGTGCCAAAATTAAGCCGGGGACACAGCCGCGCCCAAAGGTCGGGGCGGCAACGCCCCCCAGTGGAAAAATGCCCAAAAAACGGGACGGCTATAGCCTTGAGGGTGGGGCAGGCGAAGTTCGTTCGCCGGACTCGGAATGGGGTGAGAATTTGTGAGGGGCCTCCGTGTGCCAAAAATAGGCCGCGGGAACAGCCGTACCCTAAAATCAGCGCCCGAAAGTCGGGGCGCCAAAGTCCCCCTGTGGAAAAATGCCCAAAAAATGGGTGGGCTATAGCCTTGGGAGGTGGGGCTGGCGAAGTTCGTCCACCTGACTCGGAATGGGGCGAGACTTTGTGAGGGGCCTCTGTGTTCCAAAAATAGGCCGCGGTCACAGCCGCGCAGAAAAAAAGGCACCCGAAGGTCGGGGCGCCAAAGCCCCTCCGCGGAAAAATGCCCAAAAAACAGGTGGGCTATTGCCTTGGGAGGTGGGGCTGGCGAAGTTCGTCCACCTGACTCGGAATGGGGCGAGACTTTGTGAGGGGCCTCTGTGTTCCAAAAATAGGCCGCGGTCACAGCCGCGCAGAAAAAAAGGCACCCGAAGGTCGGGGCGCCAAATCCCCCCTGCGGAAAAATGCCCAAAAAACAGATGGGCTATAGCCTTGAGGGTGGCGCACGCGAAGTTCGTTCGCCGGACTCGGAATAGGGCGAGAATTTACGAGGGTCCTCCGTGCGCCAAAAATAGGCCGCGGGAACAGGCGCGCCGTAAAAAAAGCGCCCGAAGGTCGGGGCGCCAAAGCTCCCCTGCGGAAAAATGCCCAAAAAATGGGTGGGCTATAGCCTTGGGGCGTGGGGCTGGCGAAGTTCGTCCGCGGGACTCGGAATGGGGAAAGACTTTGCGAGGGGCCTCCGTGTGCCAAAATTAGGCCGCAGGCACAGCCGCGCCAAAAATAAGCGCCCGAAGGTCGGGGCGCCAAAGCCCCCCTGTGGAAAAATGCCCAAAAAACGGGTGGGCTATAGCCTTGGGGAATGGGGCTGGCGAAGTTCGTCTGCCGGACTCGGAATGGGGTGAGACTTTGTGAGGGGCCTCCTTGTACCAAAAATAGGCCGCGGTCACAGCCGCGCCCAAAAATAAGTGCCCAAAGGTCGGGGCGCCAAAGCCCCCTTACGGAAAAATGCCCAAACAACGGATGGGCTATAGCCTTGAGGGTGGGGCAGGCGAAGTTCGTTCGCCGGACTCGTAATGGGGTGGGAATTTGTGAGGGGCCTCCGTGTGCAAAAAATTGGCCGCGGTCAAAGCCGCGCCCAAAAATAAGTGCCCGAAGGTCGGGGCGCCAAAGCCCCCTTACGGAAAAATGCCCAAACAACGGGTGGGCTATAGCCTTGGGGGGTGGGGCTGGCGAATTTCGTCCGCCGGACTCGGAATCGGCCGAGACTTTGCGAGGGGCCTCCGTGTGCAAAAAATTGGCCGCGGTCAAAGCCGCGCCCAAAAAAAAGCTCCGGAAGGTCGGGCTGCCAAATACTCCCCTGCGGAAAAATGCCCAAAAAACGGATGGGCTATAGCCTTGAGGGGTGGGGACAGCGAAGTTCGTTCGCCGGACTCGGAATGGGGCGAGAATTTGTGAGGGGCCTCCATGTGCCAAAAATAGGCTGCGGGAACAGCCGCGCCCAAAAATAACCACCCGAAGGTCGGGGAACCAAAGCCCCCCTGCGGAAAAATGCCCAAAAAACGGGTGGGCTATAGCCTTGTGGAATGGGGCTGGCGAAGTTCGTCTGCCGGACTCGGAATGGGGTGAGACTTTGTGAGGGGCCTCCATGTACCAAAAATAGGCCGCGGTCACAGCCGTCCCCAAAAATAAGCGCCCAAAGGTCGGGGCGCCAAATCCCCCCTGCGGAAAAATGCCCAAAAAACGGGTGGGCTATAGCCTTGGGGGGTGGGGGCTGCCGAAGTTCGTCCGCCGGACTCAGAATGTGGCGAGACTTTGTGAGGGGACTCCGTGTGCCAAAAATAGGCACCGGGCACAGCCGCACCCAAAAATAAGCACCCGAAGGTCAGGGCGCCAAAGCCCCCCTTCGGAAAAATGCCCAAAAAACGGGAGGGCTATTGTCTTGGGGGGTGGGGCTGGCGAAGTTCATTCGCCGGACTCGGAATGGGGCGAGACTTTGCGAGGGGCCTCCATGTACCAAAAATAGGCCACGGGCACAGCCATACCGAAAAATAAGCGCCCGAAGGTTGGGGCGCCAAAGCCCCCCTTCGGAAAAATGCCCAAAAAACGGGTGGGCTATAGCCTTGGGGGATGGGGCTGGCGAAGTTCGTCAGCCGGACTCGGAATGTGGTGAAACATTGCGACGGGCCTCCATGTGCCAAAAATAGGTCACAGGCATAGCCGTACCCAAAAATAAGCACCCAAAGGTCGGGGCGCCAAAGCCCCCCTGCGAAAAAATGCCAAAAAAACGGGTGGGATATAGCCTTGGGGGGTGGGGCTGGCGAAGTTCATCCGCCGAACTTGGAATGTGGCGAGACATTGCGGGGGGCCTCCGTGTACCAAAAATAGGCCGCGGGCACAGTCATACGCAAAAATAAGTGCCCGAATGTCGGGGCGCCAAAGCCCCCCTGCGGAAAAATGCCCAAAAAACTGGTGGGATATAGCCTTGGGGGGTGGGGCTGGCGAAGTTTGTCCGCCGGACTCGGAATGGGGCGAGACTTCGTGAGGTACCTCCGTGTGCCAAAAATAGGCCGCGGGCAATCCGAGCCCAAAAATAAGCGCCCGAAGGTCGGGGCGCCAAATCCCCCCTGCGGAAAAATGCCCAAAAAACGGGTGGGCTATATCCTTGGGGGGTGGGGGCTGGCGAAGTTCGTCCGCCGGACTCAGAATGTGGCGAGACTTTGTGAGGGGACTCCGTGTGCCAAAAATAGGCAGCGGGCACAGCCGCGCCCAAAAATAAGAACCCGAAGGTCGGGGCGCCAAAGCCCCCCTTCGGAAAAATGCCCAAAAAACGGGAGGGCTATTGTCTTGGGGGGTGGGGCTGGCGAAGTTCATTCGCCGGACTCGGAATGGGGCGAGACTTTGCGAGGGGCCTCCATGTACCAAAAATAGGCCACGGGCACAGCCATACCAAAAAATAAGCGCCCGAAGGTTGGGGCGCCAAAGCCCCCTTTCGGAAAAATGCCCAAAAAACGGGTGGGCTATAGCCTTGGGGGATGGGGCTGGCGAAGTTCGTCAGCCGGACTCGGAATGTGGCGAAACATTGCGAGGGGCCTCCATGTGCCAAAAATAAGTTGCAGGCATAGCCGTACCCAAAAATAAGCACCCAAAGGTCGGGGTGCCAAAGCCCCCCTGCGAAAAATGCCCAAAAAACGGGTGGGATATAGCCTTGGGGGGTGGGGCGGGCGAAGTTCTTCCGCCGGACTCGGAATGTGGCGAAACATTGCGAGGGGCCTCCGTGTGCCAAAAATAGGCCGAGGACACAGCCGCGCGCAAAAATAAGAGCCCGAAGGTCAGGGCGCCAAATCCCCCCTGCGGACAAATGCCCAAAAAATGGGTGGGCTATAGCCTTGGTGGGTGGGGCCGGCGAAGTTTATCCGCCGGACTCAGAATGGGGAGAGACTTTGCGAGGGGCCTATGTGTGATAAAAAATAGGCCGCGGGCATAGCCGCGCCCAAAAATAAGCGCCCGAAGGTCGGGGCGCCAAAGCCTCCCTGCGGAAAAATGCCCAAAAACCAGGAGGGCTATAGCTTTGGGGGGTGGCGCTGGGGAAGTTCGTCCGCCGGACTTGGAATGGGGAGAGACCTTGCGAGGGGCCTCCGTGTGCCAAAAATAGGCCGCGGGCATAGCCGCGCCCAAAAATAAGCGCCCGAAGGTTGGGGCGCCAAAGCCCCCCTGCGGAAAAATGCCCAAAAAATAGGTGGGTATAGCTTTGGGGGGTGGCGCTGGGGAAGTTCGTCCGCCGGACTTGGAATGGGGAGAGACCTTGCGAGGGGCCTCCGTGTGCCAAAAATAGGCCACAGCCACAGCTGCGCCCAATAATAAGCGCCCGAAGGTCAGGGCGCCAAAGCCCCCCCGCGGAAAAATGCCCAAAAAACGGGTGGGCTATAGCCTTGTGGGTGGCGCTGGCGAAGTTCGTCCGCCGGACTCGGAATGGGGCGAGACTTTGCGAGGGGCCTGCGTATGCCAAAAATAGGCCGCGGTCAAATCCACGCCCAAAAATAAGTGCCCGAAGGACGGGGCGTCAAAGCCCCCCTGCGGAAAAAGGCCCAAAAAACGGGTGGGTTATAGCCTTGGGGGGTGGGGCTGGCGAACTTCGTCCGCCGGACTCGGAATGGGGCGAGACTTTGCGAGGGGCCTCCATATGCCAAAAATAGGCTGCGGACACATTCGCACCCAAAAATAAGTGCCCGAAGGTCGGGGCGGCAAAGCCCCCCTGCGGAAAAATGCCCAAAAAACGGGAGGGCTATAGCCTTGGGGGGTGGGACTGGCGAAGTTCGTCCAATGGGGAGAGACCTTGCGAGGGCCCTCCGTATGCCAAAAATAGGCCGCAGGCACAGCAGCACCCAAAAATAAGTGCCCGAAGGTTAGGGCGCCACAGCCCCCCTGCGGAAAAATGCCCAAAAAATGGGTGGGCTATAGCCTTGGGGGGTGGCGCTGGCGAAGTTCGTCCGCCGGACTCGGAATGGGGCGAGACTTTACGAGGGGCCTCC
>MKYO02015788.1:51868-95401 GCA_002013955.2 Citrus medica
GCCAAAGCCCCCCTGCGGAAAAATGCCCAAAAAATGGGTGGACTATAGCATTGGGGGGTGGGGCGGGCGAAGTTCGTCCGTCGGACTAGTAATGGGGCGAGACTTTGTGAGGGGCCTCAGTGCTCTAAAAATAGGACGCGGGCACAGCCGCGCCCAAAAATAAGCACCCGAAGGTCGGGGCGCCAAAGCCTCCCTGCGTAAAAATGGGCAAAAAACTGGTGGGCTATAGCCTTGGGGGGTGGGGCTGCCGAAGTTCGTCCACCGGTCTCGGATTGGGGCGAGACGTTGCGAGATGCTTCCGTGTGCCAAAAATAGGCAGCGGACACAGGCGAGCCCAAAAATAAGTGCCCGAAGGTCGGGGCGCCAAAGCCCCCCTGCGGAAAAATGCCCAAAAAACGGGTGGGCTATAGCCATGGCGGGTGGGGCTGGCGAAGTTCGTCCGCCGGACTCGGAATGGGGCGAGACTTTGCGAGGGGCTTCCATGTGCCAAAAATAGGCAGCAGGCACAGCCGCTCCCAAAAATAAGTGCCCGAAGTTTGGGGCACCAACGCCCCCTGCGGAAAAATACCCAAAAAACGGGTGGGCTATACCCTTGGGGGGTGGGGCTGGCGAAGTTGTTTCGCCCAACTCGGAATGGCCGAGACTTTGTGAGGGGGTCTCCGTGTGCCAAAAATAAGGGCCCGAATGAGGGGGCGCAAAGTCCCCCTGCGGAAAAAAGCCCAAAAAAAGGGTGGGCTATAGCCTTGGGGGGTGGGGCTGGCGAAGTTCATCCGCCGGACTCAGAATGGGCCGAGACTTTGCGAGGGGTCTCCGTGTACCAAAAATAGGCCATGGTCACAGCCGCGCCCAAAAATAAGCGCCCGAAGGTCGGGGAGCCAAAGCCCCCCTGCGGAAACATGCCGCAAAACCGGGTGGGCTATAGCCTTGGGGGGTGGGGCTGGCGAAGTTCATCCGCCGGACTCGGAATGGGGCAAGAATTTGCAAGGGGCCTCCGTGTGCCAAAAATAGGCCGCGCACACAGGCGCTCCCAAAAATAAGTGCCCGAAGGTCGGGGAGCCAAAGCCCCCCTGCGGAAACATGCCGCAAAACCGGGTGGGCTATAGCCTTGGCGGGTGGGGCTGGCGAAGTTCGTCCGCCCGACTCGGAATGGGGCGAGACTTTGCAAGGGGTCTCCGTGTGCCAAAAATAGGCGGCAGGCACACCCGCTCCCAAAAATAAACGCCCAAAGTTCGGGGCGCCAAAGCCCCCCTGCGGCAAAATGCCCAAAAAATGGGTGGGCTATAGCCTTGGGGGTTTGGGCTGGCGAAGTTCATCCGCCGGACTCGGACTGGGCCGAGACTTTGTGAGGGGCCTCCGTTTACCAAAAATAGGCCACGGGCACAGCCGCGCCCAAAAATAAGCGCCCGAAGGTCGGGGCGCCAAAGCCCCCCTGCGGCAAAATGCCCAAAAAATGGGTGGGCTATAGCCTTGGGGGCTTGGGCTGGCGAAGTTCATCCGCCGGACTCGGACTGGGCCGAGACTTTGTGAGGGGCCTCCGTTTACCAAAAATAGGCCACGGGCACAGCCGCGCCCAAAAATAAGCGCCCGAAGGTCGGGGCGCCAAAGCCCCCCTGCGGCAAAATGCCCAAAAAATGGGTGGGCTATAGCCTTGGGGGCTTGGGCTGGCGAAGTTCATCCGCCGGACTCGGACTGGGCCGAGACTTTGTGAGGGGCCTCCGTTTACCAAAAATAGGCCACGGGCACAGCCGCGCCCAAAAATAAGCGCCCGAAGGTCGGGGCGCCAAAGCCCCCCTGCGGAAAAATGCCCAAAACACAGGTGGGCTATAGCCTTGGGGGGTGGGGCTGGCGATGTTCGTCCGCTGGGCTCGGAATGGGGCAAGACTCTGCGAGGGGCCTCCGTGTACCAAAAATAGGCCGCGGGCACAGCCGCGTCCAAAAATAAGCGCTCGAAGGTCGGGGCACCAAGCCCCCCTGCGGAAAAATGCCCAAAAAACGGGTGGGCTATAGCCTTGGGGAGTGGGCCTGGCGATGTTCGTCCGCCGGACTCGAAATTGGGCAAGACTTTGCGAGGGGCCTCCGTGTGCCAAAAATAAGCCGCAGGCACAGCCGCGCCCAAAAATAAGTACCCGAAGGTCGGGGCGCCACAGCCCCACTGCGGAAAAATGCCCAAAAAACGGGTGGGCTATAGCCTTGGGGAGTGGGGCTGGCGAAGTTCGTCCGCCGGACTCGGAATGGGGCGAGACTTTGCGACGGGCCTTCGTGTACCAAAAATAGACCACGGGCACAGCTGCGCCCAAAAAAAAAGGGTCCGAAGGTCGGGGCGCCAAAGCCCCCTACGGAAAAATGTCGAAAAAACGGGTGGGCTATAGCCTTTGGAGGTGGGGTTGGCAAAGTTCGTCCGGCGCACTCGGACTGGGGTGAGACTTTCCGAGGAGCCTTCGTGAGCTAAAAATAGGCCGTGGGTACACACATACCAAAAAAAAAGCGCCCGATGGTCGGAGCGCCAAAGCCCCCCTGCGGAAAAATGCCCAAAAAACGGGTGGGCTATAGCCTTGCTGGGTGGGACTGGCGATGTGTGTCCACCGGACTCAGAATGGGGGGAGACTTTGCTAGGGGCCTCCGTGTGCCAAACATAGGCCGCGGGCACAGCCGCGCCCAAAAATAAGCACCCGAAGGTCGGGGCGCCAAAGTCCCCCAGCGGAACGATACCCAAAAAACGGGTGGGCTATAGCCTTGCTGGGTGGGACTGGCGATGTGTGTCCACCGGACTCAGAATGGGGGGAGACTTTGCTAGGGGCCTCCGTGTGCCAAACATAGGCCGCGGGCACAGCCGCGTCCAAAAATAGGTGCCCGAAGGTCGGGGCGCCAAAGCCCCTGTGCGGAAAAATGCCCAAAAAACAGGTTGGCTATAGCCTTGGGGGGTGGGGTTGGCAAAGTTCGTCCGCCGGACTCGGACTGGGGCGAGACTTTGCGAGGGGCCTTTGTGTGCCAAAAATAGGGCGCGGGCACAAACGTGCCCAAAAAAAAGCGCCCGACGGTCGGGGCGCCAAAGCCCCCCTACTGAAAAATGCCCAAAAAATGGGTGGGCTATAGCATTGGGGGGTGGGGCTGGCGAAGTTCATCCGCCGGACTCGGAATGGGGTGAGACTTTGCGAGGGGCCTCCGTGTGCCAAAAATAAGCTGCGGACACTGCCGCGCCCAAAAATAAGCACCCAAAGGCCGGGGCGCCAAAGCCCCCCTGCGGAAAAATGCCCAAAAAACCGGTGGGCTATACCCTTGGGGGGTGGGGCTGGCGAAGTTGTTCCGCCCGACTTGGAATGGCCCGAGACTTTGTGAGGGGGTCTCCGTGTGCCAAAAATAAGGGCCCAAAGGAGGGGGCGCAAAGCCCCCCTGCGGAAAAAAGCACAAAAAAAGGGTGGGCTATAGCCTTGGGGAGTGGGGCTGGCGAAGTTCATCAGCCGGACTCAGAATGGGCCGAGACTATGCGAGTGGTCTCCGTGTACCAAAAATAGGCCGTGGTCACAGCCGCGCCCAAAAATAAGCGCCCGAAGGTCGGGGCGCCAAAGCCCCCCTGCAGAAAATTGCCCAAAAAACCGGGTGGGCTATAGCATTGGGGGGTGCGGCTGGCGAAGTTCGTCCGCCGGACTCGGAATGGGGAGAGACTTTGTGAGGGGCCTCCGTACGCCTAAAATAGCCCGTGGGCACAGCCGCGCCCAATAATAAGCGGCCGACGGTCTGGGAGCCGAAGCCCCCCTGCTGAAAAATGCCCAAAAAACGGGTGGGCTATAGCCTGTCTCTTATACACATCTTGGTCTCCGTGTACCAAAAATAGGCCGTGGTCACAGCCGCGCCCAAAAAGAAGCGCCCGAAGGTCGGGGCGCCAAAGCCCCCCTGCAGAAAATTGCCCAAAAAACCGGGTGGGCTATAGCATTGGGGGGTGCGGCTGGCGAAGTTCGTCCGCCGGACTCGGAATGGGGAGAGACTTTGTGAGGGGCCTCCGTACGCCTAAAATAGCCCGTGGGCACAGCCGCGCCCAATAATAAGCGGCCGACGGTCTGGGAGCCGAAGCCCCCCTGCTGAAAAATGCCCAAAAAACGGGTGGGCTATAGCCTGTCTCTTATACACATCTTGGTCTCCGTGTACCAAAAATAGGCCGTGGTCACAGCCGCGCCCAAAAAGAAGCGCCCGAAGGTCGGGGCGCCAAAGCCCCCCTGCAGAAAATTGCCCAAAAAACCGGGTGGGCTATAGCATTGGGGGGTGCGGCTGGCGAAGTTCGTCCGCCGGACTCGGAATGGGGAGAGACTTTGTGAGGGGCCTCCGTACGCCTAAAATAGCCCGTGGGCACAGCCGCGCCCAATAATAAGCGGCCGACGGTCTGGGAGCCGAAGCCCCCCTGCTGAAAAATGCCCAAAAAACGGGTGGGCTATAGCCTGTCTCTTATACACATCTTGGTCTCCGTGTACCAAAAATAGGCCGTGGTCACAGCCGCGCCCAAAAAGAAGCGCCCGAAGGTCGGGGCGCCAAAGCCCCCCTGCAGAAAATTGCCCAAAAAACCGGGTGGGCTATAGCATTGGGGGGTGCGGCTGGCGAAGTTCGTCCGCCGGACTCGGAATGGGGAGAGACTTTGTGAGGGGCCTCCGTACGCCTAAAATAGCCCGTGGGCACAGCCGCGCCCAATAATAAGCGGCCGACGGTCTGGGAGCCGAAGCCCCCCTGCTGAAAAATGCCCAAAAAACGGGTGGGCTAAAGCCTTGGGGGGTGGGGCTGGCGAAGTTCGTCCGCCGGACTCAGAATGGGGCGAGACTTTGGGAGGGGACTCCATATGCCAAAATTCGGACGCGGGCACAGCCGCGCCCAAAAATAAGCGCCCGAAGGTCGGGGCGCCAAAGCCCCCCTGTGGAAAAATGCCCAAAAAACGGGTGGGCTATAGCCTTGGGGGGTGGGGCTGGCGAAGTTCGTCCGCCGGACTCAGAATGGGGCGAGACTTTGGGAGGGGACTCCATATGCCAAAATTCGGACGCGGGCACAGCCGCGCCCAAAAATAAGCGCCCGAAGGTCGGGGCGCCAAAGCCCCCCTGTGGAAAAATGCCCAAAAAACGGGTGGGCTATAGCCTTGGGGGGTGGGGCTGGCGAAGTTCGTCCGCCGGACTCAGAATGGGGCGAGACTTTGGGAGGGGACTCCATATGCCAAAATTCGGACGCGGGCACAGCCGCGCCCAAAAATAAGCGCCCGAAGGTCGGGGCGCCAAAGCCCCCCTGTGGAAAAATGCCCAAAAAACGGGTGGGCTATAGCCTTGGGGGGTGGGGCTGGCGAAGTTCGTCCGCCGGACTCAGAATGGGGCGAGACTTTGGGAGGGGACTCCATATGCCAAAATTCGGACGCGGGCACAGCCGCGCCCAAAAATAAGCGCCCGAAGGTCGGGGCGCCAAAGCCCCCCTGTGGAAAAATGCCCAAAAAACGGGTGGGCTATAGCCTTGGGGGGTGGGGCTGGCGAAGTTCGTCCGCCGGACTCAGAATGGGGCGAGACTTTGGGAGGGGACTCCATATGCCAAAATTCGGACGCGGGCACAGCCGCGCCCAAAAATAAGCGCCCGAAGGTCGGGGCGCCAAAGCCCCCCTGTGGAAAAATGCCCAAAAAACGGGTGGGCTATAGCCTTGGGGGGTGGGGCTGGCGAAGTTCGTCCGCCGGACTCAGAATGGGGCGAGACTTTGGGAGGGGACTCCATATGCCAAAATTCGGACGCGGGCACAGCCGCGCCCAAAAATAAGCGCCCGAAGGTCGGGGCGCCAAAGCCCCCCTGTGGAAAAATGCCCAAAAAACGGGTGGGCTATAGCCTTGGGGGGTGGGGCTGGCGAAGTTCGTCCGCCGGACTCAGAATGGGGCGAGACTTTGGGAGGGGACTCCATATGCCAAAATTCGGACGCGGGCACAGCCGCGCCCAAAAATAAGCGCCCGAAGGTCGGGGCGCCAAAGCCCCCCTGTGGAAAAATGCCCAAAAAACGGGTGGGCTATAGCCTTGGGGGGTGGGGCTGGCGAAGTTCGTCCGCCGGACTCAGAATGGGGCGAGACTTTGGGAGGGGACTCCATATGCCAAAATTCGGACGCGGGCACAGCCGCGCCCAAAAATAAGCGCCCGAAGGTCGGGGCGCCAAAGCCCCCCTGTGGAAAAATGCCCAAAAAACGGGTGGGCTATAGCCTTGGGGGGTGGGGCTGGCGAAGTTCGTCCGCCGGACTCAGAATGGGGCGAGACTTTGGGAGGGGACTCCATATGCCAAAATTCGGACGCGGGCACAGCCGCGCCCAAAAATAAGCGCCCGAAGGTCGGGGCGCCAAAGCCCCCCTGTGGAAAAATGCCCAAAAAACGGGTGGGCTATAGCCTTGGGGGGTGGGGCTGGCGAAGTTCGTCCGCCGGACTCAGAATGGGGCGAGACTTTGGGAGGGGACTCCATATGCCAAAATTCGGACGCGGGCACAGCCGCGCCCAAAAATAAGCGCCCGAAGGTCGGGGCGCCAAAGCCCCCCTGTGGAAAAATGCCCAAAAAACGGGTGGGCTATAGCCTTGGGGGGTGGGGCTGGCGAAGTTCGTCCGCCGGACTCAGAATGGGGCGAGACTTTGGGAGGGGACTCCATATGCCAAAATTCGGACGCGGGCACAGCCGCGCCCAAAAATAAGCGCCCGAAGGTCGGGGCGCCAAAGCCCCCCTGTGGAAAAATGCCCAAAAAACGGGTGGGCTATAGCCTTGGGGGGTGGGGCTGGCGAAGTTCGTCCGCCGGACTCAGAATGGGGCGAGACTTTGGGAGGGGACTCCATATGCCAAAATTCGGACGCGGGCACAGCCGCGCCCAAAAATAAGCGCCCGAAGGTCGGGGCGCCAAAGCCCCCCTGTGGAAAAATGCCCAAAAAACGGGTGGGCTATAGCCTTGGGGGGTGGGGCTGGCGAAGTTCGTCCGCCGGACTCAGAATGGGGCGAGACTTTGGGAGGGGACTCCATATGCCAAAATTCGGACGCGGGCACAGCCGCGCCCAAAAATAAGCGCCCGAAGGTCGGGGCGCCAAAGCCCCCCTGTGGAAAAATGCCCAAAAAACGGGTGGGCTATAGCCTTGGGGGGTGGGGCTGGCGAAGTTCGTCCGCCGGACTCAGAATGGGGCGAGACTTTGGGAGGGGACTCCATATGCCAAAATTCGGACGCGGGCACAGCCGCGCCCAAAAATAAGTGCCCGAAGGTCAGGGCACCAAAGTCGCCCTAGGGAAAAATGCCCAAGAAACAGGTGGACTATAGCCTTGGGGAGTGGGGATGGAGAAGTTTATCTGCCGGACTCCGAATGGGGCGAGACTTTGCAAGGGGCCTCCGTGTACCAAAAATAGGCCGTGGGCACTGCCGCGTCCAAAAATAAGCGCCCGAAGGTCGGGACGCCAAAGCCCCCCTGCGGAAAAATGCCCAAAAAACGGGTGGGCTATAGCCTTGGGGGTGGGGCTGGCAAAGTTCGTCCGTCGGACTCAGAATGGAGCAAGACTTTGCGAGGGGCCTCTGTGTGCCAAAAAAAGGCCGCGGGCACAGCCGTACCCAAAATTTAGCGCCCGTAGGTCATGGCGCCAAAACCCCCGCGCGGAAAAATGCCCAAAAAATGGGTGGGGTATAGCCTTGGGGGGTGGGGCTGCCGAACTTCGTCCGCCGGACTCGGAATGGGGCGAGACTTTACGAGGGGCCTCCGTGTACCATAAATAGGCCGCGGGCACAGCCGTACCCAAAA
This sequence comes from Citrus medica, assembly GCA_002013955.2. Lineage (NCBI taxonomy): Eukaryota > Viridiplantae > Streptophyta > Magnoliopsida > Sapindales > Rutaceae > Citrus > Citrus medica. The sequence goes on from MKYO02015788.1 coordinate 59,624, forward strand.
TTTAGCGCCCGTAGGTCAGGGCGCCAAAACCCCCGCGCGGAAAAATGCCCAAAAAATGGGGGGGGTATAGCCTTGGGGGGTGGGGCTGCCGAACTTCGTCCGCCGGACTCGGAATGGGGCGAGACTTTACGAGGGGCCTCCGTGTACCATAAATAGGCCGCGGGCACAGCCGTACCCAAAATTTAGCGCCCGTAGGTCAGGGCGCCAAAACCCCCGCGCGGAAAAATGCCCAAAAAATGGGGGGGGTATAGCCTTGGGGGGTGGGGCTGCCGAACTTCGTCCGCCGGACTCGGAATGGGGCGAGACTTTACGAGGGGCCTCCGTGTACCATAAATAGGCCGCGGGCACAGCCGTACCCAAAATTTAGCGCCCGTAGGTCAGGGCGCCAAAACCCCCGCGCGGAAAAATGCCCAAAAAATGGGGGGGGTATAGCCTTGGGGGGTGGGGCTGCCGAACTTCGTCCGCCGGACTCGGAATGGGGCGAGACTTTACGAGGGGCCTCCGTGTACCATAAATAGGCCGCGGGCACAGCCGTACCCAAAATTTAGCGCCCGTAGGTCAGGGCGCCAAAACCCCCGCGCGGAAAAATGCCCAAAAAATGGGGGGGGTATAGCCTTGGGGGGTGGGGCTGCCGAACTTCGTCCGCCGGACTCGGAATGGGGCGAGACTTTACGAGGGGCCTCCGTGTACCATAAATAGGCCGCGGGCACAGCCGTACCCAAAATTTAGCGCCCGTAGGTCAGGGCGCCAAAACCCCCGCGCGGAAAAATGCCCAAAAAATGGGGGGGGTATAGCCTTGGGGGGTGGGGCTGCCGAACTTCGTCCGCCGGACTCGGAATGGGGCGAGACTTTACGAGGGGCCTCCGTGTACCATAAATAGGCCGCGGGCACAGCCGTACCCAAAATTTAGCGCCCGTAGGTCAGGGCGCCAAAACCCCCGCGCGGAAAAATGCCCAAAAAATGGGGGGGGTATAGCCTTGGGGGGTGGGGCTGCCGAACTTCGTCCGCCGGACTCAGAATGGGGCGAGACTTTACGAGGGGCCTCCTGTACCATAAATAGGCCGCGGGCACAGCCGCGCTAAAAAATAAGCACCTGATGGTCGGGGCGCCAAAGCCCCCCTGCGGAAAATTGCGCAAAGAACAGGTGGGCTATAGCCTTGGGGGGTGGGGCTGCCGAACTTCGTCCGCCGGACTCGGAATGGGGCGAGACGTTGCGAGGGGACTCCATGTGCCAAAAAGAGGACGCGGGCACAGCCGCGGCCAAAAATAAGTGCCCGAAGGGCAGGGCACCAAAGCCCCCCTGCTGAAAAATGCCCAAAAAACGGGTGGGCTATAGCCATAGGGGGTGGGGCTGGCGAAGTTCGTCCGCCGGACTCGGAATGGGGTAAGACTTTGCGAGGGGCCTCCGTGTGCCAAAAATAGTCCGCGGGCGCAGCCGTGCCGAAAAATAAGCGCCCGAAGGTCGGGGTGCCAAAGCCGCCCTGCGGAAAAATGCCCAAAAAACGGGTGGGCTATAGCCTTGGGGGTTGGGCTGGCGAAGTTCGTCCGTCGGATACAGAATGGGGCGAGACTTTGCGAGGGGCCTTTGTGAGCCAAATATAGGCTGCGGGCACATACGCGCCCAAAAATAAGCGCCCGACAGTTGGGGCGCCAAAGCCCCCTGCGAAAAAATGCCCAAAAAACGGGTCGGCTATAGCCTTGGGGGGTGGGGCTGGCGAAGTTCATCCGCCGGACTCGGAATGGGGTAAGACTTTTCGAGGGCCCTCCGTGTGCCAAAAATAGGCCGCGGGCACAGCCGCACCCACAATTTAGCGCCCGAAGGGCAGGGCACCAAAGTCCCCCTGCGGAAAAATGCCCAAGAAACGGGTGGGCTATAGCCTTGGGGGGTGGTGGGGATGGAGAAGTTTATTTGCCGGACTCCAAAAGGGGCGAGACTTTGCAAGGGGCCTCCGTGTGCCAAAAATAGGCCGCGGGCACTGCCGCGTCCAAAAATAAGCGCCTGAAGGTCGGGGCGCCAAAGCCCCCCTGCGGAAAAATGCCCAAAAAACGGGTGGGCTATAGCCTTAGGGGGTGGGGTTGGCGAAGTTTGTCCGTCGGACACAGAATGGGGCGAGATTTTGCGAGGGGCCTCCATGAGCCAAAAATAGGCTGCGGGCACATACGCGCCCAAAAATAAGCGCCCGACGGTTGGGGCGACAAAGCCCCCTGCGAAAAAATGCCCAAAAAACGGGTCGGCTATAGCGTTGGGGGGTGGGGCTGGTGAAGTTCATCCGCCGGACTCGGAATGGGGCAAGACTTTGCGAGGGCCCTCCGTGTGCCAAAAATAGGCCGCGGGCACAGCCACACCCACAATTTAGCGCCCGAAGGTCGGGGCGCCAAAGCCCCCCTGCAGAAAAATGCCCAAAAAATGGGTGGGCTATAGCCTTGGGGGGTGGGGCTGGCAAAGTTCGTCTGCCGGACTAGGAATGGAGCGAGACCTTGCGAGGGGCCTCCGTATGCCAAAAATAGGCCGCGGCCAAAGCCCAAAAATAAGCGCCCGAAGGTTGGGGTGCCAAAACCGCTCTGCGGAAAAATGCGCAAAGAACAGTTGGGCTATAGCCTTGGGGGGTGGGGCTGCCGAAGTTCGTCCGCCGGACTCGGAATGGGGCGAGACTTTGCGAGGGGACTCCATGTGCCAAAAAGAGGACGCGGGCACAGCCGCGTCCAAAAATAAGTGCCCGAAGGGCGGGGCACCAAAGTCCCCCTGCGGAAAAATGCCCAAGCAACGGTTGGGCTACAGCCTTGGGGGGTGGGGCTGGCAAAGTTCGTCTGCCGGACTAGGATTGGAGCTGTCTCTTATACACATCTCGCCAAAGCCCCCCTGCGGAAAATTGCGCAAAGAACAGGTGGGCTATAGCCTTGGGGGGTGGGGCTGGCAAAGTTCGTCTGCCGGACTAGGATTGGAGCGAGACCTTGCGAGGGGCCTCCGTATGCCAAAAATAGGCCGTGGCCAAAGCCCAAAAATAAGCGCCCGAAGGTTGGGGTGCCAAAACTGCCCTGCGGAAAAATGCGCAAAGAACAGTTGGGCTATAGCCTTGGGGGGTGGGGCTGGCGAAGTTCATCCGCCGGACTCGGAATGGGGCGAGACTTTGCGAGGGGACTCCATGTGCCAAAAAGAGGACGCGGGCACAGCCGCGCCCAAAAATAAGTGCCCGAAGGGTGGGGCACCAAAGTCCCCCTGCGGAAAAATGTCCAAGAAACGGGTGGGCTATAGCCTTGGGGGGTGGGGCTGGCGAAGTTCATCCGCCGGACTCGGAATGGGGCGAGACTTTGCGAGGGCCCTCCGTGTGCCAAAAATAGGCCGCGGGCACAGCCGTACCCACAATTTAGCGCCCGAAGGTCGGGACGCCAAAGCCCCCATGCAGAAAAATGCCCAAAAAATGGGTGGGCTATAGCCTTGGGGGGTGGGGCTGGCGAAGTTCGTCTGCCGGGCTCGGAATGGGGCGGGACTTTGCGAGGGGCCTCCGTATGCCAAAAATAGGCCGCGGGCAAAGCTGTGCCCAAAAATAAGCGCCCGAAGGTTGGGGTGCCAAAACCGCCCTGCGGAAAAATGCCCAAAACACGGGTGGGCTATAGCCTTGGGGGGTGGGGCTGGCGAAGTTCGTCCGCCGGACTCAGAATGGGGCGAGACTTTACGAGGGGCCTCTGTGTGCAAAAAATAGGCTGCGGGCACATCCGCGACCAAAAATAGGCACCCGACGGTTGGGGCGCCAAAGCCCCCTGCGAAAAAATGCCCAACAAATGGGTGGGCTATAGCCTTGGGGGGTGGGGCTGGCAAAGTTCATCCACCGGACTCGGAATGGGCCGAGACTTTGCGAGGGCCCTCCGTGTGCTAAAAATAGGCCGCGGGCACAGCCATACCCACAATTTAGCACCCGAAGGTCGGGGCGCCAAAGCCCCCTGCAGAAAAATGCCCAAAAAACGGGTGGGCTATAGCCTTGGGGGGTGGGGCTCGCTAAGTTGGTCCGCCGGACTGGGAATGGAGTGAGACCTTCTGAGGGACCTCCGTGTGCCAAAAATAGGCCGCAGGAACAGCCGCGCCCACAACTAAGCGCCCGATGGTCGGGGCGCCAAAGCCCCCCTAGGGAAAAAAGCCCAAAAAACGGGTGGGCTATAGCCTTGGGTAGTGGGGCTCGCGATGTTCGTCCGCCGATCTCAGAATGGGGCGAGACTTTGCGAGGGGCCTCCGTGTGCCAAAAATAGGCAGCGGGCACAGCCACGCACAAAAATAAGCGCCTGAAGATAGGGGCGCCAAAGCCCCCCTGCAGAAAAATGCCCAAAAAACGGGTGGGCTATAGCCTTGGGGGGTGGGGCTGGCGAAGTTCATCCGCCAGACTCGGAATGGGGCCAGACTTTGTGAGGGCCCTCCGTTAACAAAAATAGGCCGCAGGCATAGCCACACCCACAGTTTAGCGCCCGAAGGTCGGAGTGCCAAATCCCCCCCGCGGAAAAATGCCCAAAAAACGGGTGGGCTATAGCCTTGGGGGGTAGTGCTGGCGAAGTTCGTCCGCCGGACTCGGAAAAGGTCGAGACTTTGCGAGGGGCCTCCGTGTGCCAAACATAGGCAACGGGAACAGCCGCGCCCAAAAATAAGCCCCCGAAGGTCGGGGTGCCAAAGCCCCCCTGCGGAAAAATGCCCAAAAAACGGGTGGCTATAGCCTTGGGGGTGGGGTGGGCGAAGTTCGTCCGCCGGACTCGGAATGGGGCGAGACTTTCTGAGGGGCCTCGTGTGCCAAAAATAGGCCGCGGGAGCAGCTGCGCCCAAAAATAAGCCCCTGAAGGTCGGGGCGCCAAAGCCCCCCTACGGAAAAATGCCCAAAAAATGGGTGGGCTATAGCCTTGGGGGATGGGGCTTGCGAAGTTGGTCCGCCGGACTTGGAATGGGCAACACTCTGCGAGGGGCCTCCGTGTGCCACAAATAGGACGCAGGCACAGCCGCGCCCAAAAATAAGCGCTTGAAGGTCGGGGCGCCAAAGCCCCCCTGCGGAAACATGCCCAAAAAACAGGTGGACTATAGCCTTGGGGGGTAGGGCTACTGAAGTTCGTCCGCCAGACTCGAAATAGGGCGAGACTTTGCGAGGGGCCTCCATATGCCAAAAATAGGCCGCGCGCACAGCCGCGCCCAAAACTAAGCGCCCGAAGGTCGGGGTGTCAAACCCCCCTGCGGAAAAAAGCCAAAAAATCGGGTGGGCTATAGCCTTGGGGGGTGGGGCTTGCGAAGTTCATCCGCCGGACTCGGAATGGGGCGAGACTTTGCAAGGGCCCTCCATGTGCCAAATATAGGCAGTGGGCAGAGCCGCACCCGAAAATAAGTGCCCGCAGGTCGGGCTGCCAAAGCCCCCCTGCAGAAAACTGCCAAAAAAATGGGTGGGCTATAGCCTTGGGGGGCGGGGCGGGCGAAGTTCGTCCGCCAGACTCGGAATGGGGCCAGACTTTGTGAGGGGCCTCCATGTGCCAAAAATAGGTTGCGGGCACAGCCACGCCCAAAAATAAGCAGCCAATGGTCGGGGCGCCAAAGCCCCCCTGTGGAAAAATGCCCAAAAAACGGGTGGGCTATAGCCTTGGGGGTTGGGGCTGGCGAAGTTCATCCGCCGGACTCAGAATGGGGCGAGACTTTGCGAGGGGCCTCCTTATAGCAAAAATAGGCTGCGGTCACGGCTGGGACCAAAAGTAAGCGCCCGATGGTCGGGGCGCCAAAGCCCCCCTGCGGAAAAATGCCCAAAATATGGGTGGGCTATAGCCTTGCGGGGTGGGGCTGGCGAAGTTCGTCCGCCGGACTCGGAATGGGGCCAGACTTTGTGAGGGGCCTCCATGTGCCAAACATAGGCTGCGGGCACAGGCGCGCCCAGAAATAAGCTCCTGAAGGTCGGGGCGCCAAAGCCCCCCTGCGGAAAAATGCCCAAAAAATGGGTGGGCTATAGCCTTGGGGGGTGGGGCTGGCGAAGTTCGTCCGCCAGACTCGGAATGGGGCGAGACATTGGGACGGGCCTCCGTGTGCCAAAAAAAGGCCGCGGACACAGCCGCGCCCAAAAATAAGCGCCCGAAGGTCGGGTCGCCAAAGCCCCCCGGCGGAAAAATGCCCAAAAAATGGGTGGGCTTTAGCCTTGGGGGGTGGGGCCGGTGAAGTTCGTCCGCCGGGCTTGGAATGGGGCGACACTTTGCGAGGGGCATCCATGTGCCAAAAATAGGCCGCGGGCAAGCCGCGCCCAAAATGAGTGCCCGAAGGCCGGGGCGCCAAAGCCCCCCTGCGGAAAAATGTCCAAAAAACAGGTGGGCTATAGCCTTGGGGGGTGGGACGGGCAAAGTTCGTCCGCCAGACTCGGAATGGGGAGAGACTTTGCGGCGGTCCTCCGTGTGCCAAAAATAGTCCTCGGGCACAGCCGTGCCCAAAAATAAGCGCCCGTAGGTTGGGGCGCCAAAGCCCCCCTGCGGAAAAATGCCCAGAAAATGGGTGGGCTATTGCCTTGGGGTGTGGGGCAGGCGAAGTTCGTCCGCCAGACTCAGAATGGGGCGAGACTTTGCGACGGGCCTCCGTGTTCCAAAAATAGGCCGCGGGCACAGCCGCGCCCAAAAATAAGTGCCCGAAGGTCGGGGCGCCAAAGCCCCCCTGCAGAAAAATGCCCAAAAAACGGGTGGGCTATAGCCTTGGGGGTGGGGCCGGCGAAGTTCGTCCGCCGGGCTCGGAATGGGACGAGACTTTTCGAGGGGCATCCATGTGCCAAAAATAGGCCGTTGGCACAGCCGCGCCCAAAATGAGCGCCCGAAGGCCGTGTCGCCAAAGCCCCCCTGCGGAAAAAAGCCCAAAAAATGGGTGGGCTATAGCCTTGGGGGGTGGGACGGGCGAAGTTCGTCCGCCGGACTCGGAATGGGGAGAGACTTTGCGAGGGGCCTCCGTGTGCCAAAAATAGTCCTCGGGCACAGCCGCGCCCAAAAATAAGTGCTCGAAGGTCGGGGCGCCAAAGCCCCGCTGCGGAAAAATGCCCAAAAAACGGGTGGGCTTTAGCCTTGGGAGGTGGGGCCGGCGACTTTCGTCCGCCGGACTCGGAATGGGGTGAGATTTTGCGAGGGGCCTCCGTGTGCCAAAAATAGGCTGCGGGCACAGCCGCGCACAAAATAAGCGCAAAATGCCCAAAAAACGGGTGGGCTATTGCCTTGGGGTGTGGGGCAGGCGAAGTTCGTCCGCCAGACTCGGAATGGGGGGAGACTTTGGGAGGGAACTCCGCCTGCCAAAAATAGGCCACGGACACAGCCGCTCCCAAAAATAACTGCCCGAAGGTCGGGGCGCCAACGCCCCCCTGCGGAAAAATGCCCAAAAAACTGGTGGGCAATAGCCTTGGGGGATGGGGCTGGCGAACTTCGTCTGCCGGACTCGCAATGGGGAGAGTCTTTGCGAGGGGCCTCCGTGTGGCAAAAATAGGCTACGGGCACAGCCGTGCCTAAAAATAAACCCCCGAAGGTCGGCCAATGCCCACCTGCGGAAAAATGCCCAAAAAACGGGTGGGCTATGGCCTTGGGGTGCGGCTTGCGAAGTTCGTCCGCTAGCCTCGGAAAGGGGAGAGACTTTACGAGGGGCCTCCGTGTGCCAAAAATAGGCCGTGGTCACAGCCGCGCCCAAAAATAAGCACCCGAAGGTCGGGGCGCCAAAGCCCCCCTGCGGAAAAATGCCCAAAAAACGGGTGGGCAATAGCCTTGGGGGTTGGGGCTGGTGAAGTTCGTCCGCCGGACTCGGAATGGGGCGAGACTTTGCGAGGAGCGTCCAGGTACCAAATATAGGCCGCGGGCATGGCTGCGGGCAAAAATAAACCCCCGAAGATTGGGGTGCCAAAGCCCACCTGCGGAAAAATGCCCAAAAAACGGGTGGACTATAGCCTTGGGGTGCGGCAGGCGAAGTTCGTCCCCCGGCCTCGGAATGGGGCGAGTCTTTGCGAGGGGACTCCGTGTGCCAAAAATAGGCCACGGGCACAGCCGCGCCCAAAAATAAACCCCCGAAGGTCGGGGTGCCAAAGCCCACCTGCGGAAAAATGCCCAAAAAACGGGTGGGCTATATAGCCTTGGGGTGCGGCTGACTTAGTTCGTCCGCCGGACTCGGAATGAGGTGACACTTTACGAGGGGCTTCCGTGTGCCAAAAATAGGCCGCGGGCACAGCTGCGTCCAAAAATAAGTGCCCAAAGGTCGGGGAGCCAAAGCCCCCTTGCGGAAAAATGCCCAAAAAACGGCTGGGCTATAGCCTTGGGGGGTGGGGCTGGCGAAGTTCGTCCCCCGGCCTCGGAATGGGTGAGACTTTGCGAGGGGTCTCCGTGTGGCAAAAATAGGCAGCGGGCACAGCTGCGCCCAAAAATAAGCGCCCGAAGGTCGGGGAACCAAAGCCCCCCTGCGGAAAAATGCCCCAAAAATGGCTGGGCTATAGCCTTGGGGGGTGGGGCTGGCGAACTTCGTCTGCCGAACTCGGAATGGGTCGAGATTTTGGGAGGGGCCTCCATGTGCCAAACATAGGCCACGGGCACAGCCGCGCCCAAAAATAAGCACCCGAAGGTCGGGGCGCCAAAGCCCCCCTGTGGAAAAATGCCCAAAAAACGGGTGGGCTATAGCTTGGGGGTTGGGGCTGGCGAAGTTCGTCCGCCGAACTCGGAATTGGGCTAGACTTTGCGAGGGGACTCTGGGTGCCAAAAATAGGCCACAGGCACAGCCGCGCCCAAAAATAAGCACCCGAAGGTCGGGGCGCCAAAGCCCCCCTGTGGAAAAATGCCCAAAAAACGGGTGGGCTATAGCCTTGGGGGTTGGGGCTGGCGAAGTTCGTCCGCCGGACTCGAAATGGGGCGAGACTTTGCGAGGAGCCTCCGTGTGCCAAACATAGGCCGCGGGCACAGCCGCGCCCAAAAATAAACCCCCGAAGGTCGGGGTGCCAAAGCCCACCTGCGGAAAAATGCCCAAAAAATGGGTGGGCTATAGCCTTGGGGTGCGGCTGGCGAAGTTCGGCCGCCGGACTCGGAATGAGGTGACACTTTACGAGGGTCCTCCTTGTGCCCAAAATAGGCCGCGGGCACAGCTGCGTCCAAAAATAAGTGCCCAAAGGTCGGGGAGCCAAAGCCCCCCTGCGGAAAAATGCCCAAAAAACGGCTGGGCTATAGCCTTGGGGGGTGGGGCTGGCGAAGTTCGTCCCCCGGCCTCGGAATGGGGGAGACTTTGCGAGGGGTCTCCGTGTGGCAAAAATAGGCAGCGGGCACAGCTGCGCCCAAAAATAAGCGCCCGAAGGTCGGGGAACCAAAGCCCCCCTGCGGAAAAATGCCCCAAAAATGGCTGGGCTATAGCCTTGGGGGGTGGGGCTGGAGAAGTTCGTCTGCCGGACTCGGAATGGGGCGAGATTTTGGGAGGAGCCTCCATGTGCCAATCATAGGCCACGGGCACAGCCGCGCTCAAAAATAAGTGCCCAAAGGTCGGGGCGCCAAAGCCCCCCTGCGGAAAAATGCCCAAAAAATGCGTGGGCTATAGCTTGGGGGTTGGGGCTGGCGAAGTTCGTCCCCCGGCCTCGGAATGGGGCGAGACTTTGCGAGGGGCCTCCGCGTGGCAAAAATAAGCCGTGGGCACAGCCACGCCCAAAAATAAGCGCCCGAACGTCGGGGAGCCAAAGACCCCTGCGGAAAAATGCCCAAAAAATGGCTGGGCTATAGCCTTGGGGGGTGGGGCTGGAGAAGTTCGTCTGCCGGACTCGGAATGGGGCGAGATTTTGGGAGGGACCTCCATGTGCCAAACATAGGCCACGGGCACAGCCGCGCCCAAAAATAAGTGCCCGAAGGTCGGGGCGCCAAAGCCCCCCTGCGGAAAAATACCCAAAAAACGCGTGGGCTATAGCTTGGGGGTTTGGGCTGGCGAAGTTCGTCCGCCGGACTCGGAATTGGGCTAGACCTTGCGAGGGGACTCCGTGTGCGAAAAATAGGCCACGGGCACACCCGCGTCCAAAAATAAGTGCCCAATGGTCGGGGAGCCAAAGCCCCCCTGCGGAAAAATGGCCAAAAAATGGGTGGGCTATAGCTTGAGGGTTGGGGCTGGCGAAGTTCGTCCGCCGGACTCGGAATTGGGCTAGACTTTGCGAGGGGACTCCGTGTGCCAAAAATAGGCCACGGGCAAAGCCGCGTCCAAAAATAAGCACCCGAAGGTCGGGGCGCCAAATCCCCCCTACGGAAAAATGCCCAAAAAACGGGTGGGCTATAGCCTTGGGGGTTTGTGCTGGCGAAGTTCGTCCGCCGGACTCGGAATGGGGCGAGACTTTGCGAGGAGCCTCCGGGTGCCAAACATAGGCCGCAGGCACAGCCGTACCCAAAAATAAACCCCCGTAGGTCAGGGTGCCAAAGCCCACTACGGAAAAATGCACAAAAAACGGGTGGGCTATAGCCTTGGGATGCGGCTGGCGAAGTTCGTCCGCCGGACTCGGAATGAGGTGACACCTTATGAGGGGCCTCCGTGTGCCAAAAATAGGCCGCGGGCACAGCTGCGTCCAAAAATAAGTGCCCAAAGGTCGGGGAGCCAAAGTCCCCCTGCGGAAAAATGCCCAAAAAACGGGTGGGCTATAGCCTTCGGGGGTGGGGCTGGCGAAGTTCGTCCCTCGGCCTCGGAATGGGGCGAGACTTTACGAGGGGCCTCCGTGTGCCAAAAATAGGCCGCGGGCACAGCCGCGCCAAAAAATAACTGCCCAAAGGTTGGGGCCCCAAAGCCCCCCTGTGGAAAAATGCCCAAAAAATGGGTGGGCTATAGCTTGGGGGTTGGGGCTGGCGAAGTTCATCCGCCGGACTCGGAATGGGGCGAGACTTTGCGAGGGGACTCCGTGTGCCAAAAATAGGCCACGGGCACAGCCGCGTCCAAAAATAANGCCTTGGGGGGTGGGGCTGGCGAAGTTCGTCCGCCGGACTCGGAATGGGGTGAGACTTTGCGAGGGGTCTCCGTGTGACAAAAATATACCGCGGGCATAGCCGTACCCAAAAATAAGCACCCGAAGGTCGGGGTGCCAAAGGCCCCCTGCGGAAAAAATGCCCAAAAAATGGGTGGGCTATAGCTTTGGGGGGTGTGGCTGAAGAAGTTCGTCCGCCGGCCTCGGAATGGGCTGAGACTTTGCGAAGGGCCTCCGTGTGCCAAAAATAGGCTGTGGGCAGAGCCGCGCCCAAAAATAAACCCCCGAAGGTCGGGGCGCCAAAGCCTACCTGCGGAAAAATGCCCAAAAAATGGGTGGGCTATAGTTTGGGGGTTGGGGCTGGCGAAATTCGTCCGCCGGACTCGGAATGGGGCTAGACTTTGCGACGGGCCTTCGTGTGCCAAAAATAGGCCGCGGGCGCAGCCGTACCCAAAATAAGCACCCGAAGGTCGGGACGCCAAAGCCCCCCCGCGGAAAAATGCCCAAAACATGGGTGGGCTATAGCCTTGGGGGGTGGGGTTGGCGAAGTTCGTCCGCCGGACTCGGAATGGGGTGAGACTTTGCGAGGGGCCTCCTTGTGCCAAAAATAGGTCGCGGGCACAGCCGCGCCCAAAAATAAACCCCCGTAGGTCGGGGCGCCAAAGCCTACCTGCGGAAAAATGCCCAAAAAATGGGTGCGCTATAGCCTTGGGGGGTGGGGCTGGCGAAGTTCGTCCGCCGGACTCGGAAGGAGGCGACACTTTCCGAGGGGCCTCCGTGTGCCAAAAATAGGCTGTGGTGACAACCGTGCCCAAAAATAAACCCCTGAATGTCGGGGCGCCAACGCCCCCCTGCGGAAAAATGCCTAAAAAACGGGTGGGCTATAGCCTTGGGGGGTGGGGTTGGCGAAGTTCGTCCTCCGGACTCGGAATGGGGTGAGACTTTACGAGGGGCCTCCGTGTGCCAAAAATATACCGCAGGCACAGCCGTACCCAAAAATAAACACCCGAAGGTCGGGGCGCCAAAACCCCCTGCGGAAAAATGCCCAAAAAATGGGTGGGCTATAGCCTTGGGGGGTGGGTTGGCGAAGTTCGTCCACCGGACTCGGAATGGGGCGAGACTTTGCGAGGGGCCTCCGTGTGCCAAAAATAGGCCACGGGCACAGCCGCGTCCAAAAATAAGTGCCCAAAGGTCCGGGCGCCCAAGGCCCCCTGCGGAAAGAATGCCCAAAAAATGGGTGGGCTATAGCCTTGGGGGGTGCGGCTGAATAAGTTCGTCCGCCAGCCTCGGAATGGGCCGAGACTTTGCGAGGGCCCTCCGTGCGCCAAAAATAGGCTGTGGGCACAGCCGCGCCCAAAAATAAACCCCCGAAGGTCGGGGCGCCAAAGCCTACCTGCGGAAAAATGCCCAAAAAACGGGTGGGCTATAGCCTTGGGGGGTGGGGTTGGCGAAGTTCGTCCGCCGGACTCACCCCTGCGGAAAAATGCCCAAAAAACGGGTGGGCTATAGCCTTGGGGGGTGGGTTGGCGAAGTTCGTCTGCCGGACTCGGAATGGGGCGAGACTTTGCGAGGGGCCTCCGTGTGCCAAAAATAGGCCACGGGCATAGCCGCGTCCAAAAATAAGTGCCCGAAGGTCCGGGCGCCAAAGGCCCACTGCGGAAAGAATGCCCAAAAAATGGGTGGGCTATAGCCTTGGGGGGTGCGGCAGAATAAGTTCGTCCGCCGGCCTCGGAATGGGGCGAGACTTTGCGAGGGGACTCCGTGTGCCAAATATCGGCCACGGTCACAGCTGCTCCCAAAAATAAGCACCCGAAGGTCGGGGCGCCAAAGGCCCCCTGCGGAAAAAATGCCCAAAAAATGGGTGGGCTATAGCCTTGGGGGGTGCGGCAGAATAAGTTCGTCCGCCGGCCTCGGAATGGGGCGAGACTTTGCGAGGGGACTCCGTGTGCCAAATATCGGCCACGGTCACAGCTGCTCCCAAAAATAAGCACCCGAAGGTCGGGGCGCCAAAGGCCCCCTGCGGAAAAAATGCCCAAAAAATGGGTGGGCTAGAGCCTTGGGGGGTGCGGCTGAAGAAGTTCGTCTGCCGGCCTCGGAATGGGCCGAGACTTTGCGAGGGACCTCCGTGTGCCAACAATAGGCTGTGGACACAGCCGCGCCCAAAAATAAACCCCCGAAGGTCGGGGCGCCAAAGCCCCCCCGCGGAAAAATGCCCAAACCACGGGTGGGCTATAGCCTTGGGGGGTGGGGCTGGCGAAGTTCGTCCGCCGGACTCGGAATGGGGCTAGACTTTGCGACGGGCTTCCGTGTGCCAAAAATAGGCCGCAGGCACAGCCGTACCCAAAATAAGCACCCGGAGGTCGGGACGCCAAAGCCCCCCCGCGGAAAAATGCCCAAACCACGGGTGGGCTATAGCCTTGGGGGGTGGGGCTGGCGAAGTTCGTCCGCCGGACTCGCAATGGGGCGAGACTTTGCGAGGGGCCTCCGTGTGCCAAAAATAGGCCGCGGGCACAGCCGTGCCCAAAAATAAGTGCCCGAAGGTCAGGGCGCAAAAGCCTACCAGCGGAAAAAATGCCCAAAAAACGGGTGGGCTATAGCCTTGGGGGGTGGGGCTGGCGAAGTTCGTCCGCCGGACTCGGAAGGAAGTGACACTTTGCGAGGGGCCTCCGTGTGGCAAAAATAGGCTGCGCGCACAGCCGCGCCCAAAAATAAGCGCCCGAAGGTCGGGAGGCGAAAGCCCCCTGCGGAAAAATGCCCAAAAATCGGGTGGGCTATAGCTTGGGGGTTGGGGCTGGCGAAGTTCGTACTCCGGACTTGGAATGGGGCTAGACTTTGCGAGGGGCCTCCGTGTGCAAAAAATAGGCTGTGGGCGCAGCCGAACCCAAAATAAGCGCCCAAAGGTCGGGATGCCAAAGCCCCCTTGCGGAAAAATGCCCAAAAAATGGGTGGGCTATAGCCTTGGGGGTGCAGCTGAAGAAGTTCGTCCGCCGGCCTCGGAATGGGGCGAGACTTTGCGAGGGGCCTCTGTGTGTCAAAAATAGGCTGTGGGCACAGCCGTGGCCAAAAATAAGTGCCCGAAAGTCGGGGCGCCAAAGCTCCCCTGCGAAAAAATGCCCAAAAAATGGGTGGGCTATAGCTTGCGGGTTGGGGCTAGCAAAGTTCGTCCGCCGGACTCGGAATGGGGCGAGACTTTGCGAGGGGCCTCCGTGTGCCAAAAATAGGCCGCGGGCGCAGCCATACCCAAAATAAGCACCCGGAGGTCGGGACGCCAAAGCCCCCCCGCGGAAAAAAGCCCAAAACACGGGTGGGCTATAGCCTTGGGGGGTGGGGCTAGCGAAGTTCGTCCGCCGGACTCGCAATGGGGCGATACTTTGCGAGGGGCCTCCGTGTGCCAAAAATAGGCCGCGGGTACAGCCACGCCCAAAAATAAACCCCCGAAGGTCAGGGCGCAAAAGCCTACCAGCGGAAAAATGCCCAAAAAACGGCTAGGCTATAGCCTTGGGGGGTGGGGCTGGCGAAGTTCGTCCGCCGGACTCGGAAGGAGGCGACACTTTGCGAGGGGCCTCCGTGTGCCAAAAATAGGCTGCGCGCACAGCCGCGTACAAAAATAAGCGCCCGAAGGTCGGGAGGCCAAAGCCCCCCTGCGGAAAAATGCCAAAAAATCGGGTGGGCTGTAGCTTCGGGGTTGGGGCTGGCGAAGTTCGTCCGCCGGACTTGGTATGGGGCTAGACTTTGCGAGGGGCCTCCGTGTGCCAAAAATAGGCCGCGGGCGGAGCCGTACCCAAAATAAGCGCCCGAAGGTCGGGACGCCAAAGCCCCCCTGCAGAAAAATGCCCAAAAAACGGGTGGGCTATGGCCTTGGGGGGTGGGGCGGGCGAAGTTTGTCCGCCGGACTCGCAATGGAGCGAGACTTTGTGTGGGGCCTCCGTGTGCCAAAAATAGGCTGTGGGTGTAGCTGTACCCAAAACAAGCGCCCGAAGGTCGGGACGCCAAAGCCCCCCAGCGGAAAAAATGCCCAAAAAATGGGTGGGCTATAGCCTTAGGGGGTGCGGCTGAAGAAGTTCGTCCGCCGGCCTCGGAATGGGGCGAGACTTTGTACGGAGCGTCCCTGTGCCAAAAATAGGCTGTGGGCGTAGCTGCACCCAAAAATAAGAGCCCGAAGGTCGGGGCGCCAAAGCCCCCCTGCGAACAAATGCCCAAAATATGGGTGGGCTATAGCTTGGGGGTTGGGGCTGGCGAAGTTCTTCCGCCGGACTCAGAATGTGGCGAGACTTTGCGAGGGGCCTCCGTGTGCCAAAAATAGGCTGCGGGCACAGCCGCATCCAAAAATAATTGCCCGAAGGTCGGGGCGCCAAAGTCCCCCTGCGTAAAAATGCCCAAAAAATGGGTGGGCTATAGCTTGGGGGTTGGGGCTGGCGAAGTTCGTCCGCCGGACTCGGAATGGGGCTAGACTTTACGAGGGGCCTCCATGTTCCAAAAATAGGCCGCGGGCGCAGCCGTACCCAAAATAAACGCCCGAAGGTCGGGGCGCCAAAGCCCCCCTGCGGAAAAATGCCCAAAAAATGGGTAAGCTATAGCCTTGGGGGGTGGGGCTGGCGAAGTTCGTCCGCCGGACTCGGAATGGGGCTAGACTTTGGGAGGGGCCTCCGTGTGCCAAAAATAGGCCGCGGACAAAGCCGCGCGCAAAAATAAACCCCCGAAGATCAGGGCGCAAAAGCCTACCTGCGGAAAAATGCCCAAAAAATGGGTAAGCTATAGCCTTGGGGGGTGGGGCTGGCAAAGATCATCCGCCGGACTCGGAAGGAGGTGACACTTTACGAGGGTCCTCCGTGTGACAAAAATAGGCTGCGCGCACAGCCGCGCCCAAAAATAAGAGCCCGAAGGTCGGGAGGACAAAGCCCCCCTACAGAAAAATGCCCAAAAATCGGGTGGGCTATAGCTTGGGGGTTGGGGCTGGCGAAGTTCGTCCGCCGGACTTGGAATGGGGCTATACTTTGCGAGGGACGTCCGTGTGCAAAAAATAAGCTGCGGTCGTAGCCGTACCCAAAATAAGCGCCCGAAGGTCGGGACGCCAAAGCCCCCCTGCAGAAAAATGCCCAAAAAAAAGGGTGGGCTATAGCCTTGGGGGCTGGGGCTGGCTAAGTTCGTCCGCCGGACTTGCAATGGGGCGAGACTTTGTGAGGGCCTTCGTGTGCCAAAAATAGGCCATGTGCACAGCCGCACCCAAAAATAAGTGCCCGAAGGTCGGGGCGCCAAAGCCCCCCGCGGAAAAATGCCCAAAAAACGGGTGGGCTATAGCCTTGGCGGTTGGGGCTGGCGAAGTTCGTCCGCCGGACTCGGAATGGGGCAAGACTTTGCGAGGGGCCTCCGTGTGCCAAAAATAGGCCGCGGGCACAGCCGCGTCCAAAAATAAGTGCCCGAAGGTCGGGGCGCCAAAGCCCCCCTGCGGAAAAATGCCCAAAAAATGGGTGGGCTATAGCACGCCAAAGCCCCCCTGCGGAAAAATGCCCAAAAAACGGGTGGGCTATAGCTTGGGGGTTGGGGCTGGCGAAGTTCGTCCGCCGGACTTGGAATGGGGCTAGACTTTGTGAAGGGCCTCCGTGTGCCAAAAATAGGACGCGGGCGCAGCCGTACCCAAAATAAGCGCCCGAAGGTCGGGACGCCAAAGCCCCCCTGCGGAAAAATGCCCAAAAAACGGATGGGCTATAGCCTTGGGGGTTGGGGCTGGCGAAGTTCGTCCACCGGACTCGGAATGGGGCAAGACTTTGTGAGGGGCCTCCATGTACCAAACATAGGCCGAGGGTACAGCACCCATAAATAAGCGACCGATGGTCGGGGCGCCAAAGCCCCCCAGCGGAAAAATGCCCAAAAAACGGGTGGGCCATAGCCTTGGGGGATGCGGCTGAAGAAGATCGTCCACCGGCCTCGGAATGGGGCGAGACTTTGTAAGGGGCCTCTGTGTGCCAAAAATAGGCCGCGGGCACAGCCGCGCCCAAAAATAAGTGCCCAAAGGTCGGGGCGCCAAAGCCTACCTGCGGAAAAATGCCCAAAAAATGGGTGGGCTATAGCCTTGGGGGGTGCGGCTGAAGAAGATCGTCCACCGGCCTCGGAATGGGGCGAGACTTTGTAAGGGGCCTCTGTGTGCCAAAAATAGGCCGCGGGCACAGCCGCGCCCAAAAATAAGTGCCCAAAGGTCGGGGCGCCAAAGCCTACCTGCGGAAAAATGCCCAAAAAATGGGTGGGCTATAGCCTTGGGGGGTGCGGCTGAAGAAGATCGTCCACCGGCCTCGGAATGGGGCGAGACTTTGTAAGGGGCCTCTGTGTGCCAAAAATAGGCCGCGGGCACAGCCGCGCCCAAAAATAAGTGCCCAAAGGTCGGGGCGCCAAAGCCTACCTGCGGAAAAATGCCCAAAAAATGGGTGGGCTATAGCCTTGGGGGGTGCGGCTGAAGAAGATCGTCCACCGGCCTCGGAATGGGGCGAGACTTTGTAAGGGGCCTCTGTGTGCCAAAAATAGGCCGCGGGCACAGCCGCGCCCAAAAATAAGTGCCCAAAGGTCGGGGCGCCAAAGCCTACCTGCGGAAAAATGCCCAAAAAATGGGTGGGCTATAGCCTTGGGGGGTGCGGCTGAAGAAGATCGTCCACCGGCCTCGGAATGGGGCGAGACTTTGTAAGGGGCCTCTGTGTGCCAAAAATAGGCCGCGGGCACAGCCGCGCCCAAAAATAAGTGCCCAAAGGTCGGGGCGCCAAAGCCTACCTGCGGAAAAATGCCCAAAAAATGGGTGGGCTATAGCCTTGGGGGGTGGGGCTGGCGAAATTCGTCCGCCGGACTCGGAATGGGGCAAGACTTTGTGCGGGGCCTCCATGTACAAAACATAGGCCGCGGGCACAGCACCCAAAAATAAGCGACCGATGGTCGGGGCGCCAAAGCCCCCCAATGGAAAAATGCCCAAAAAACGGGTGGGCTATAGCCTTGGGGGGTGGGGCTGGCGAAGTTCGTCCTCCGGACTCGGAATGGGGCAAGACTTTGTGCGGGGCCTCCATGTACAAAACATAGGCCGCGGGCACAGCACCCAAAAATAAGCGACCGATGGTCGGGGCGCCAAAGCCCCCCTGCGAAAAAATGCCCAAAAAATGGGTGTGCTATAGCCTTCGGGGTTGGGGCTGCCGAAGTTCTTACGCCGGACTCGGAATGGGGCGAGACTTGCAAGGGGCCTCCGTGTGCCAAACATAGGCCGCGGGCACAGCCGCACCCGAAAATTAGCCCCCGAAGGTCGGGGCGCCAAGGCCCCCCAGCGGAAAAATAGCCAAAAAACGGGTGGGCTATAGCCTTGGGGAGTGCGGCTGAAGAAGTTCGTCCGCCGGCCTCGGAATGGGGCGAGACTTTGCGAGGGGCCTCCGTGTGCCAAACATAGGCCGTGGGCATAGCCACGCCAAAAAATAAGTGCCCGAAGGTCGGGGCGCCAAAGCCCCCCTGCGAAACAATGCCCAAAAAATGGGTGTGCTATAGCCTTGGGGGATGGGGCTGGCTAAGTTCGTACGCCGGTCTCGGAGTGGGGCGAGACTTTGCGAGGGGCCTCCGTGTGCCAAAAATAAGTCGCGGAAGCAGCTGCACGCAAAAATAAGCACCCGAAGGTCGGGGTGCCAAAGCCCCCCTGTGAAAAAATGCCCAAAAAATGGGTGTGCTATAGCCTTGGGGGTTGGGGCTGACAAAGTTCGTACGCCGGACTCGGAATGGGGCGAGACTTACGAGGGGCCTCCTTGTGCCAAACATAGGCCGCGGGCACAGCCGCACCCAAAAATAAGCCCCCGGAGGACGGGGCGCCAAAGCCCACCTGCGGAAAAATGCCCAAAAAACGGGTGGGCTATAGCCTTGGGGGGTGGGGCTGGCGAAATTCGTCCGCCGGACTCGGAATGGGGCGAGACTTTCCAAGGGGCCTCCGTGTACCAAAAATAGGCCACGGGCACAGCCGCGCCCAAAAATAAGTGCCCAAAGGTCGGGGCGCCAAAGCCCCCCTGCAGAAAAATGCCCAAAAATCGGGTGGGCTATAGCCTTGGGGGGTGGGGCTGGCGAAGTTCGTCCGCCGGACTCAGAATGGGACAAGACTTTGCGAGGGGCCTCTGTGTACCAAAAAAATGCCGCGGGCACAGTCGCGTCCAAAGGTCGGTGAGCCAAAGCCCCCCTGCGGAAAAATGCCCAAAAAACGGGTGGGCTATAGCCTTGCGGGGTGGGGCTGGCAAAGTTCGTCCGCCGGACTCAGAATGGGGCAAGGCTTTGCGAGGGGCTCCATGTGGCAAAAATAGGCCACGGGGAAAGGCGCGCCCAAAAATAAGCGCCCGAAGGTCGAGGCGCCAAAGCCCCCCAGCAGCAAAATGCCCAAAAAACAGGTGGGCTACAGCCTTGGGGGGTGGGGCTGGCGAAGTTCGTCCGCCGGACTCAGAATGGGACGAGACTTTGCGAGGGGCCTCAGTGTGCCAAACACAGGCCGCAGGCACAGCTGCGCCAAAAATTAGCCCCCGAAGGTTGGGGCGCCAAAGCCCCCCAGCGGAAAAATGCCCAAAAAACGGGTGGGCTATAGCCTTGGGGGGTGGGGCTGGCGAAGTTCGTCCGCCGGACTTGGAATGGGGCGAGCCTTTGTGAGGGGCCTCCGTGTGCCAAAAAGAGCCCGCGGGCACCACCGCGCCCAAAAATAAGCACCCGAAGGTCGGGGCGCCAAATCCCCCAAGTAGAAAAATGCCCAAAAAACGGGTGGGCTACAGCCTTGGGGGGTGGGGCTGGCGAAGTTCGTCCGCCGGACTCAGAATGGGACAAGACTTTGCGAGGGGCCTCTGTGTACCAAAAAAATGCCGCGGGCACAGTCGCGTCCAAAGGTCGGTGAGCCAAAGCCCCCCTGCGGAAAAATGCCCAAAAAACGGGTGGGCTATAGCCTTGCGGGGTGGGGCTGGCAAAGTTCGTCCGCCGGACTCGGAATGGGGCAAGGCTTTGCGAGGGGCTTCCGTGTGCCAAAAATACGCCGCAGGCACAGCAGCGCCCGAAGTTCGGGGAGCCAAAGCCCCCCCTGCGGAAAAATGCCCAAAAAAGGGGTGGGCTAAGCCTTGCGGGGTGGGGCTGGCGAAGTTTGTCCGCCGGACTCGGAATGGGGCGAGACTTTGCGAGGGGCCTCCGTGTGCCAAAAATAGGCCGCAGCCACAGCCTTGCCAAAAAATAAGCGCCCGAACGTCAGGACGCCAAAGCCCCCTGCGGAAAAATGCCCAAAAAACCTGTGTGCTATAGCATTGGGGGGTGGGGCTGGCGAAGTTCGTCTGCCGGATTCGGAATGGGGCGAGCCTTTGCGAGGGGCCTCCGTGTACCAATAATAGGCTGCGGCCAGATCCGCCGCCAAAAATAAGCGCCCGAAGGTCGGGGCGCCAAAGCCCCCCTGCGGAAAAATACCCAAAAAACGGGTGGGCTATAGCCTTGGGGGGTGGGGCTGGCGAAGTTTGTCCGCCGGACTCGGAATGGGGCGAGACTTTCCGAGGGGCCTCCATGTACAAAAAATAGGCCGCGGGCACAGCCGCGCCCGAAGGTCGGGGCGCCATAACCCCCAGCGGAAAAATGCCCAAAAAACGGGTGGGCTATAGCCTTGGGGAGTGGGGCTGGCGAAGTTCATCTGCCGGACTCGGAATGGGGCAAGACTTTGTGAGGGGCCTCCGTGTGCCAAAATTACACCGCAGGCACAGCAGCGCCCGAAGTTTGGGGTGCCAAAGCCCTCCAGTGGAAAAATGCCCAAAAAACAGGTGGGCTATAGCCTTGGGGGGTGGGGCGGTGAAGTTCGTCCGCTGGACTCGGAATGGGGAGAGACTTTGTAAGGGGTCTCCGTGTGCCAAAAATAGGCCGCGGGCACAGTCACACCCAATAATATGCGCCCGAAGGTCGGGGTACCAAAGCCCCCCTGCGTAACAATGCCCAAAAAACTGGTTGGCTATAGCCTTGGGGGGTGGGGCTGGCGAAGTTCGTCCGCCGGACTTAGAATGGGGTGAGACTTTGTGAGGGGCCTCCGTGTGCCAAAAATAGGCCGCGGGTACAGCCGCGCCCAAAAATAAGCACCCGAAGGTCGGGGCACCAAAGCCCCCCTGTGGAAAAATGCCCAAAAAGCGGGGGGGCTATAGTCTTGGGGGGTGGGGCTGGCGAAGTTCGTCAGCCAGATTTAGAATGGGGCGAGACGTTCTGAGGGGCCTCCGTGTGCCAAATTTAGGCCGGGGGCACAGCCGCTCCCAAAAATAAGGGACCGAAGGTCGGGGCGCCAAAGCCCCCATGCGGAAAAATGCCCAAAAAACGGGTGGGCTATAACCTTGGGGGGTGGGGCTGGCGAAGTTCGTCCGCCGGACTCAGAATGGGGTGAGACTTTGCAAGGGGCCTCTGTGTGCCAAAAATAGGCCGCGGGCACAGCTGTGCACAAAAATAGGTGCCCAAAGGTCGGGGCACCTATACCCCCCAGCGGAAAAATGCCCAAAAAACGGGTGGGCTGTAGCCTTGGGGGGTGGGGCTGGCGAAGCTCGTCCGCCGGACTCGGAATGGGGCGAGACTTTGCGAGGGGCCTCCGTGGGCCAAAATTAGGCCACGGGTACAGCCGTGCCCAAAAATAATTGCCCGAAGGTCAGGGCGCCAAAGCCCCCCTGCTGAAAAATGACCAAAAAAGGGGTGGGCTATAGCCTTGGGGGGTGGGGCTGGCGAAGTTCGTCTGCCGGACTCGGAATGGGGTGAGACTTTGTGAGGGGGCCTCCGTGTGCCAAAAATCAGCCGCGGGCAATGCCACGCCCAAAAATAAGCACCCGTAGGTCGGGGCGCCAAAGCCCCCCTGCGGAAAAATGCCGAAAAACGGGTGGGCTATAGCCTTCGGGCATGGGGCTGGCGAAGTTCGTCCGCCGGACTCGGAATGGGGCGAGACTTTGCGAGGGGCCTCCGTCTGCCAAAATTAGACCGCGGGCACAGCCGCGCCCAAAAATAATTGCCCGAAGGTCGGGGCGCCAGAGCCCCCCTGCGGAAAAATGCCCAAAAAACGGGTGGGCTATAGCCTTGGGGGGTGGGGTTGGCGAAGTTCGTGCGCCGGACTCAAAATGGGGCGAGACTTTGTGAGGGGCCTCCGTGTGCCAAAAATCAGCCGCGGGGAATGCCACCCCCAAAAATAAGCACCCGAAGGTCGGGGCGCCAAAGCCCCCCTGCGGAAAAATGCCCAAAAACGGGTGGGCTATAGCCTTGGGGCGTGGGGTTGGCGAAGTTCGTCCGCCAGACTTGGAATGGGGCGAGACTTTGCGAGGGGCCTCCGTCTTCCAAAATTAGGCCGCGGGCACAGCCGCGCCCAAAAATAATTGCCCGAAGGTTGGGGCGCCAAAGCCCCCCTGCGGAAAAATGCCCAAAAAACGGGTGGGCTATAGCCTTGGGGGGTGGGGTTGGCGAAGTTTGTGCGCCGGACTCAAAATGGGGCGAGACTTTGTGAGGGGCCTCCGTGTGCCAAAAATCAGCCGCGGGGAATGCCACGCCCAAAAATAAGCACCCGAAGGTCGGGGCGCCAAAGCCCCCCTGCGGAAAAATGCCCAAAAACGGGTGGGCTATAGCCTTGGGGCGTGGGGTTGGCGAAGTTCGTCCGCCAGACTTGGAATGGGGCGAGACTTTGCGAGGGGCCTCCGTCTTCCAAAATTAGGCCGCGGGCACAGCCGCGCCCAAAAATAATTGCCCGAAGGTTGGGGCGCCAAAGCCCCCCTGCGGAAAAATGCCCAAAAAACGGGTGGGCTATAGCCTTGGGGGGTGGGGCTGGCGAAGTTCGTCCGCCGGACTCAGAATGGGGTGAGCCTTTGTAAGGGGCCTCCGTGTGCCAAAAATAGGCCGTGGACACAGCCGCGCCCAAAAATTAGTGACCGAAGGTCGGGGCGCCAAAAACCCCCGGCGGAAAAATGCCCAAAAAACGGGTGGCTATAGCCTTGGGGGGAGGGGCTGGCGAAGTTTGTCCGCCAGACTCGGAATGGGATGAGACTTTGCAAGGGGCCTCCGTGTGCCAAAAATAGGCCGTGGGCGCAGCCGAACCCAAAAATAGGCGCCCGAAGGTCGGAGCGCCTATGCCCCCCTGCGGAAAAATGCCCAAAAAACGGGTGGGCTATAGCCTTGGAGGCTGGGGCTGGCGAAGTTCGTCCGCCGGACTCGGAATGGGACGAGACTTTGTGATGGGCCTCCCTGTGCCAAAATTAGACCGTGGGCACAGCCGCGCCCAAGATTAATTGCCCGAAGGTCGGGGCGCCAAAGCCCCCCTGCGGAAAATAGACCAAAAAAGGGGTGGGCTATATAGCCTTGGGGGGTGGGTATGGCGAAGTTCGTCTGCCGGACTCGGAATGGGGTGAGACTTTGCGAAGGGCATCCGTGTGCCAAAAATAGGCCGTGGACACAGCCGCGCCCAAAAATAAGTGCCCGAAGGTCGGGGCGCCGAAGCTCCCCTGCGGAAAAATGCCCAAAAAACGGGTGGGCTATAGCCTTGGAGGCTGGGGCTGGCGAAGTTCGTCCGCCGGACTCGGAATGGGACGAGACTTTGTGATGGGCCTCCCTGTGCCAAAATTAGACCGTGGGCACAGCCGCGCCCAAGATTAATTGCCGAAGGTCGGGGCGCCAAAGCCCCCCTGCGGAAAATAGACCAAAAAAGGGGTGGGCTATATAGCCTTGGGGGGTGGGTATGGCGAAGTTCGTCTGCCGGACTCGGAATGGGGTGAGACTTTGCGAAGGGCATCCGTGTGCCAAAAATAGGCCGTGGACACAGCCGGGCCCAAAAATAAGTGCCCGAAGGTCGGGGCGCCGAAGCCCCCCTGCGGAAAAATGCCCAAAAAACGGGTGGGCTATAGCCTTGGGGGGTGGGGCTGGCGAAGTTCGTCCGCCGGACTCGGCATGGGGCGAGACTTTGCGAGGGGCCACCGTGTGCCAAAATTAGGCTGCGGGCACAGCCACGCCCAAAAATAATTGCCCGAAGTTCGGTGCGCCAAATCCCCCTGCGGAAAAATGCCCAAAAAAGGGGTGGGCTATAGCCTTGGGGGATGGGGCTGGCGAAGTTCGTCCGCCGGACTCGGAATGGGGCGAGACTTTGCGAGGGGACTGTGTGCGACAAAAATAGGCCGCGGGTACAGCCGCGTCCGAAAATAAGCACCCGATGGTCGGGGCGCCATAGCCCTCCCGCGGGAAAATGCCCAAAAAAGGCTATAGCCTTGGGGGGTGGGGCTGGCGAAGTTCGTCCGCCGGACTCGGCATGGGGCGAGACTTTGCGAGGGGCCACCGTGTGCCAAAATTAGGCTGCGGGCACAGCCACGCCCAAAAATAATTGCCCGAAGTTCGGTGCGCCAAATCCCCCTGCGGAAAAATGCCCAAAAAAGGGGTGGGCTATAGCCTTGGGGGATGGGGCTGGCGAAGTTCGTCCGCCGGACTCAGAATGGGACGACACTTTGTGAGGGGCCTCCGTGTGCCAAAAATCAGTCGCGGGCACAGCCATGCCAAAAATAGGCCGCGGGCACAGCCTCGTCTAAAAATAAGCACCCGAAGGTCGGGGCGCCAAAGCCCCTCAGCAGAAAAATGCCCAAAAAACGGGTGGGCTATAACCTTGGGGGGTGGGGCTGGTGAAGTTCGTCCGCCGGACTCGGAATAGGGCATGACATTGCGAGGGGCCTGTGTGTGCCAAAAATAGGCCGTGGACACAGCCGCGCCCAAAAATAGGTGCCCGAAGGTCGGGGCGCCTATGCCCCCCTGCGGAAAAAAGCCCAAAAAACAGGTGGGCTACAGCCATGGGGGGTGGGGCTGGCGAAGTTCGTCCGCCGGACTCGGAATGGGGCGAGACTTTACGAGGGGCCTGCATGTACCAAAAATAGGCCACGGGCACAGCCGCGCCCAAAAATAAGTGCCCGATGGCCGGGGCGCCATAGCCCCCCTGCAGAAAAATGCCCAAAAAATGGGTGGGCTATAGCCTTGGGGGGTGGGGCTGGTGAAGTTCGTCCGCCGGACTTGGAGTCGGGTGAGACTTTGCGATGGGACTCCGAGTGCCGAAAATAGGCTACGGGCACAGCCGAGCCCAAAAATAAGTGCCCGAAGGTCGGGCCGCCAAAGCCCCCCTGCGGAAAAATGCCCAAAAAACGGGTGGGCTATAGCCTTGGGGAATGGGGCTGGCGAAGTTCGTCCGCCGGACTCGGGATGGGCCGAGACTTTGCGAGGGGCCTCCGAGTGCCGAAAATAGGCTGCGGGCACAGCCGAGCCGAAAAATAAGCGCCCGAAGGTCGGGGCGCCATGGCCCCCCAGTGGAAAAATGCCCAAAAAATGGGTGGGCTATAGCCTTGGGGGATGGGGCTGGCGAAGTTCGTCCGCAAGACTCGGAATGGGCTGAGACTTTGCGAGGGGCCTCCGTGTGCTAAAAATAGGCTGCGGGCACAGCCGCGTCCAAAAATAACTGCCCAAAGGTCGGGGCGCCATACCCCCCCGCGGAAAAATGCCCAAAAAACGGGTGGGCTATAGCCTTGGGGGGTGGGGCTGGCGAAGTTCGTCCGCCGGACTCGGAAAGGGGTGAGACTTTTTGAGGGGCCTCAGAGTGCCGAAAATAGGCTGCGGGCACAGCCGGGCCCAAAAATAAGCGCCCAAAGGTCGGGGCGCCAAAGCCCCCCTGCGTAAAAGTGCCCAAAAAAAGGGTGGGCTACAGCCTTGGGGGGTGGGGCTGGCGAAGTTCGTCCGCCGGACTCGGAATGGGCGGAGACTTTGCGAGGGGCCTCCGTGTGCCAAAAATAGGCTGCGGGCACAGCCGCGTCCAAAAATAACTGCCCAAAGGTCGGGGCGCCATACCCCCCCGCGGAAAAATGCCCAAAAAACGGGTGGGCTATAGCCTTGGGGGGTGGGGCTGGCGAAGTTCGTCCGCCGGACTCGGAAAGGGGTGAGACTTTTTGAGGGGCCTCAGAGTGCCGAAAATAGGCTGCGGGCACAGCCGGGCCCAAAAATAAGCGCCCAAAGGTCGGGGCGCCAAAGCCCCCCTGCGTAAAAGTGCCCAAAAAAAGGGTGGGCTACAGCCTTGGGGGGTGGGGCTGGCGAAGTTCGTCCGCCGGACTCGGAATGGGCGGAGACTTTGCGAGGGGCCTCCGTGTGCCAAAAATAGGCTGCGGGCACAGCCGCGTCCAAAAATAACTGCCCAAAGGTCGGGGCGCCATACCCCCCCGCGGAAAAATGCCCAAAAAACGGGTGGGCTATAGCCTTGGGGGGTGGGGCTGGCGAAGTTCGTCCGCCGGACTCGGAAAGGGGTGAGACTTTTTGAGGGGCCTCAGAGTGCCGAAAATAGGCTGCGGGCACAGCCGGGCCCAAAAATAAGCGCCCGAAGGTCGGGGCGCCAAAGCCCTCCTGCAGAATAATGCCCAAAAAACGGGTGGGCAATAGCCTTGGGGGGTAGGGCCTGCGAAGTTCGTCCGCCGGACTCGGAATGGGGTGAGACTTTGTGAGGGGTCTCCATCTGCCAAAAATAGGCCGCGGGCACAACCGCGCCCAAAAATAAGCGACCGAAGGTTGGGGCGCCATAGCCCCACTGCAGCGAAATGCCCAAAAAACGGGTGGCCTACAGCCTTGGCGGGTGGGGCTGGCAAAGTTCGTCCGCCGGACTCGGAATGGGGCGAGACTTGGTGAGGGGCATCCGTGTGACAAAAATAGGCTGCAGGCACAGCTGTGGACAAAAATAAGCACCCGAAGGTCGGGGCCCAAAGCCCCCCTGCGGAAAAATGCCCCAAAATCGGGAGGGCTATAGCCTTGGGGGGTGGCGCTGGCGAAGTTCGTCCGCCGGACTCGGAATGGGACGATACTTGGAGAGGGGCCTCCGTATGAAAAAAATAGGCCGGGGCGCGGCCACACCCCAAAATAAGTGCCCGAAGGTCGGGGCGCCAAAGCCCCCGTGCGTAAAAATGCCCAAAAAAAGGGTGGGCTATAGCCTTGGGGGATGGGACTGGCGAAGTTCGTCCGCCGGACTCGGAATGGGCCGAGACTTTGCGAGGGGCCTCCGTGTGCCAAAAATAGGCTACGGACACAGCCGCACCCAAAAATAAGCGCCCGAAGGTTGAGCGCCAAAGCCCCCCTTTGGAAAAATGCCCAAAAAACGGGTGGGCTATAGCCTTGGGGGGAGGGGCTGGCGATGTTCGTCCGCCGGACTCGGAATGGGGTGAGACTTTGTGAGGGGCCTCCGTGTGACAAAAATAGGCTGCAGGTACGGCCGCGCCCCAAAAATAAGCACCCGAAGGTCAGGGCCCAAAGCCCCCCTGCGGAAAAATGCCCCAAAAACGGGTGGGCTATGGCCTTGGGGGGTGGGTCTTGCGAAGTTAATCCGCCGGACTCGGAATGGGGCGAGACTTGGCGAGGGGCCTCCGTATGAAAAACATAGGCCGGGGCATGGCCGCGCTAAAAAATAAGTGCCCGAAGGTCGGGGCGCCAAACCCCCCCTGCGTAAAAATGCCCAAAAAATGGGTGGGCTACAGCCTTGGGGGATGGGGCTGGCGAAGGTCGTCCGCTGGACTCGGAATGGGCCGAGACTTTGCGAGGGGCCTCCGTGTGCCAAAGATAGGCCACGGGCACAGCCGCGTCCAAAAATAACTGCCCAAAGGTCGGGGCGCCATAGCCCTCCCGCGGAAAAATGCCCAAAAAACGGGTGGGCTATAGCCTTGGGGGGTGGGGCTGGCGAAGTTCGTCCGCCGGACTCGGAATGGGGTGAGACTTTGCGAGGGGCCTCGAGTGCCGAAAATAGGCTGCGGCCACAGCCAAGCCCAAAAATAAGCACCCAAAGGTTGGGGCGCCAAAGGCCCCCTGCAGAATAATGCCCAAAAAACGGGTGGGCAAAAGCCTTGGGGGGTGGGGCCGGCGAAGTTCGTCCGCCGGACTCGGAATGGGGTGAGACTTTGCGAGGGGCCTCCATCTGCCAAAAATAGGCCGCGGACACAACCGCGCCCAATTATAAGTGACTGAAGGTCGGGGCGCCAAAGCCCCCCTGCGGCAAAATGCCCAAAAAACGGGTGGGCTACAGCCTTGGGGGGTGGGGCTGGCGAAGTTCGTCCGCCGGACTCGGAATGGGCCGAGACTTTGCGAGGGTCCTCCGTGTGCCAAAAATAGGCCACGGGCACAGCCACACCCAAAAATAAGTGCCCGAAGGTCGGGGCGCCAAAGCCCCCCTGCGGAAAAATGTCCAAAAAACGGGTGGGCTATAGCCTTGGGTGGTGGGGCTGGCGAAGTTCGTCCGCCGGACTCGAAATGGGGCAAGACTTTGCGAGGGGCCTTTGTGTGCCAAAAATAGGCCGCGGACACAGCCGTGACCAAAAATAAGTGCCCGAAGGTTGGGGCGCGAAAGCCCCCCTGCGGAAAAATGCCGAAAAACGGATGGGCTATAGCCTTGGGGGGTGGGGCTGGCGAAGTTCGTCCGCCGGACTCGGAATGGGGCGAGACTTTGCAAGGGGCCTACGTGTGAAAAAAATAGGCCACGGGTACAGCCGCGTCCAAAAATAAATGCCCGAAGGTCGGGGCGCCAAAGCCTCCCTGCGGAAAAATGCCCAAAAAACGGGTGGGCTATAGCCTTGGGGGGTGGGGCTGGCGAAGTTCGTCCGCCGGACTCGGAATGGGGCGAGACTTAGCGAGGGGCCTCCGTGTGCCAAAAATAGGCCGCGGGCAAAGCGACGGCTAAAATTAAGCACCTGAAGGTCGGGGTGTCAAAGCCCCCCTGCGAAAAAATTCCAAAATAAAAGGTGGGTTATAGCCTTGGGGGGTGGGGCTGGCGAAGTTCGTCCGGCAGACTCAGAATGGGGCGAGACTTTGCGAGGGGCCTCCGTGTGCCAAAAATAGGCTACGGGCACAGCCGCACCCAAAAATAACCGCCCAAAGGTCGGGGCGCCAAAGCCCCTCAGCGGAAGAATGCCCAAAAAATGGGTGGGCTACAGCCTTGGGGGGTGAGACTGGCAAAGTTCGTCCGCTAGACTCGGAATGGGGCGACACTTTGTGAGGGGCCTCCGTGTGCCAAAAATAGGCTACGGGCACAGCCGCACCCAAAAATAAGCGCCCGAAGGCTGGGGAGCCAAATCCCCCCTACGGAAAAATGCCCAAAAAACGGGTGGGCTATAGCCTTGGGGGGAGGGGCTGGCGAAGTTCGTCCGCCGGACTCGGAATGGGGCGAGACCTTGCAAGGGGCCTCCGTGTGCCAAAAATTGGTCGCGGACACAACCGCACCCAAAAATAAGCGCCCGAAGGCTGGGGAGCCAAATCCCCCCTACGGAAAAATGCCCAAAAAACGGGTGGGCTATAGCCTTGGGGGGTGGGGCTGGCGAAGTTCGTCCGCCGGACTCCGAATGGGGCGAGACTTTACGAAGGATCTCGGTGTGCCAAAAATAGGCCGCGGGCACAGCCTCGCCGAAAAATAAGCGACGGACGGTCGGGGCACCAAATCCCCCCTGCGGAAAAATGCCCAAAAAATGGGTGGGCTATAGCATTGGGGGTAGGGCTGGCGAAGTTCGTCCGCCGCACTTGGAATGGGGTGAGACTTTACGAGGGGCCTCCGTGTGCCAAAAATAGGCTGCGGGCACAGCCGCGCCCAAAAATAAGCGCCCAAAGGTCGGGGCGCCAAAGCTCCCCTGCGGAAAAATGTTCAAAAAACGGGTGGGCTATAGCCTTGGGTGGTGGGGCTGGCGAAGTTCGTCCGCCGGACTCGAAATAGGGCAAGACTTTGCGAGGGGCCTCTGTGTGCCAAAAATAGGCCGCGGACACAGCCGTGCCCAAAAATAAGTGCCCGAAGGTCGGGGCGCCAAAGCCCCCCTGCGGAAAAATGCCGAAAAACGGATGGGCTATAGCCTTGGGGGGTGGGGCTGGCGAAGTTCGTCCGCCGGACTCGGAATGGGGCGAGTCTTTGCGATGGGCCTCCGTGTACCAAAAATAGGCCGCGGACACAGTCGCGCCCAAAAATAAGCGCCCGAAGGTCAGGGCGCCAAAGCCCCCTGCTGAAAAATGCCCAAAAAACGGATGGGCTATAGCCTTGGGGGGTGGGGCGGGCGAAGTTCGTCCGCCGGACTCGGAATGGGGCGAGATTTTGCAAGGGGCCTCCGTCTGCCAAAAATAGACCGCGGCACAGCCATGCCCAAAAATAAGCACCCGATGGTCGGGGCGACAAACCCCCCTGCAGAAAAATTCCCAAAAAAAGGGTGGGCTATAGCCTTGGGGGGTGGGGCTGGCGAAGTTCATCCGCCGGACTCGGAATGGGGCGAGACTTTGCGAGGGGACTCCGTGTGCCAAAAATAGGCCGCGGGCACAGCCGCGCCCAAAAATAAGCGCCCGAAGGTCGGGGCGCCAAAGCCCACCTGCGGAAAAATGCCCAAAAAACGTGTGGAGATGGCGAAGTTCGTCCGCCTGACTCAGAATGGGGCGAGCCTTTGCAAGGGGCGTCCGTGTGCCAAAAATAGGCCGCGAGCACAGCCGCGCCCAAAAATAAGCGCCCGAAGGTCGGGGCGCCAAACCCCCCTGCGGAAAAATGCCCAAAACACGGGTGGGCTATAGCCTTGGGGGGTGGGGCTGGTGAAGGTCGTCCGCCGGACTCGGAATGGGGCCAGACTTTGCGAGGGACCTCCGTGTACCAAAAATAGGCTGCGCGCACTGCCGCGTCCAAAAATAAGTTCCCGAAGGTCGGGGCGCCAAGCCCCCCTACGGAAAAATGCCCAAAAAACGGGTGGGCTATAGCCTTCGGGGGGTGGGGCTGGTTGAAATACAAGTATGCAACCGAAGAGGAGGGGGGTGAATTGGGATTCTAAAAATTATTCAATTAATTAAAGAAAATCCTAATGCAATAATAAATCAAATTCAAAGCAATAACAATTAAGATGATCACAATATAAAAAGATAAGGAAAGAGGGATTCAAACACCGAGATTTTTACGTGGTTCGGCCAACCTCGCCTACGTCCACGCCTCCAAGCTTTCCGGGCTTGAGGATTCCACTAAGCAAGCCTCCAAGGCTTCAAATGCTTACACTTGACTTCCAAGGTGTCAATGGACCTTTACAACAAGAGATTATTCCCAATCTCTTAACCCAAGTGTATCCCAACACTTACAATCACTCAAAGTAAAAGATTACAAACTGTTTTTGCCTCTCACAATATATAAGATTACACAATGATGCTTAATATGTGAATAGATGAAGCAAGAGTGTGTTCTAAGCTCTATGAAGGTTGTATTCTCGAATATTAGCTCAATGGTCGTGTTGTGATCAACCTTTGTTTGGATTAGAATGAGCTTATTTATAGTAGCAGCTGAAAACTAGCCGTTATAGACTGTCTGCACACTGTCGGATCGCCGTTAACTAGATATCGGATCACCGTTTGACTGGTCAATATGACCGTTGAGCTGATTTTTCAAATTGTCGGATCGCCGTTTTGTAGATGTCGGATCGCCGTTTATGTCCAGAGGCTATACTTTACTTCTGTTTAATATCGGCGAGCCGTTTATCAAAATTGTCGGATCGCCGTTTTTATCCAGAGGCTACTGGATGATATCGGTGAGCCGCTTCTCGATCATGTCGGTTCGACGTTTATGTAAAGAGACTGCCCTTCAGTTCTGGTTGATATCGGCGAGCCGTTTAGTAACATATCGGTGCGCCGTTTAGGTCCAGAGGCTACTGGTTAATATCGGCGAGCCGTTTATCACACATGTCGGTGTGCCGTTTACATCCAGAGACTAATCTTCATTTCTGCTTGAAATCGGCGAGCCGTTTATTACAAATATCGGCGAGCCGTTTTCCATAAAAACTGCTGCAGTGAGCTATTTTTGCAAGAAGACTGTTTTGACTCCAAATCTTTACTATTCTTTATGAGGTTTGTTTAAAGATAGAGAAAATTATGTTGAACTCTTAAAAGATTAACTAAAACTTAATCATGTTTGTTATCATCAAAATCAATGAAGAATTATTTAGGTTAACAATCTCCCCCTTTTTGATGATGACAAACTTTTCAAAAACAATACTAGTGTAATTTTGCTCCCCCTAAATATGTGCTACCCCTAAGTGAAATTTTGAAAGACTTGTTAACTCTGAAAAAATTTAACAGTTAATCTCAAAATTTTAAAAACATGACAGATAGATTAAAACTCATTCCAATTACCAATAAACTCATTTCTCTCCTCCTTCATCATCAAAAAGACAAAGGCACGATGAATGACTTATGGTTAGAAAAAAAATTTTGGCAAAATCTCCCCTGAAATGTGAGTATATCCTCAATAATACATAGAGTCAAATCGAAAAGCATTTCCATATAAGTATACCACCATATCAACTAACCGCCATACCAACAGATTCATACTACCAGAATGAGCAAGGTAATCAATATAATACCAAAAAAAAAACAACCCAAACATGAATTATCATCATTAATTATCAAGAGCATAATCACAAAACACATATTACTCAGAACACAGATAATATCATACACATGCAGCAAATGAAATGAGAAAATGTCTGTGCGAAAGACAGAGGGACAGAGAAATCTAAGATGGAGGCTGTGAAGACGAACTGCCTGGGTCATATCCAAAGTAGCCGAGAATGCGACGCTGGCCCGCAATGAGCTCCATCTGCTGATCTGAAATTTGCTCCCGAAAGGTTGCAAAGTCAGATCGAAGCTGCTGCTGCTGCTGAGACAAAGCATCCACTCGGTCGAGAAGCTGCTGGAGGCGATCCTCGGGAACAGCTGATGCCGCAGGAGGGACGGCAGTCTCGGTAGGCTCATCATCCTGAGGTGCATCTGCTGCTGGTGCTGGTGCTGCTGCTCGGCGAGGAACACGCGGTCTAGCCCCAAGACGGAAATCAGGCAGCTCATCCTCGGAGTAGACATCATTCAGCATGCGATCATCCTCAGGTGCAATCAGTGTGGCTTCGTTTTTGGAGGACGTGGTCTTTTCCCATTTCCCACGCTTCTTAAAGAATCCGATGGCAGAAATGATTTCTCGTCCGAGTTTACGAGTCTCGAGAAAAACAGGCTCGACGATAGGAACTCGAAAGTGGTTCAAGATTTTAGTAATGATGCTGCCATAAGGAAGAGATCGATTGGAGACTTTAGGAGTGGACAGCATATGACACAGAATAGTGTAGGATAAGCTCACATGGCGTCTACAGATAAGAGAATCTAATAGACCAATATCAAGCCTAGTGACCTCATCAGTGTGACCCTGCCTAGGGGTGACCATGTGTTGGATAATAATATGAAGTATTCTAATCTGAAAATGGAGGAGTTGAGACCTAAAGGATAGAGAGCGGATGTCATCGGAAAGATCCTGACGACGACAAATGTTCTGTACACCATCCACATGTCGAAAATCACTAAAATCTAGTTCTTTCCTAGCGGTGTACAGATCTAACCCTCAATAGGCGATTCCTAGAATACTACATAATTCGGGTTCATCAAGTTCAATACGAATTCCTCCTACGAATGTATGAAGCTCGTCACGACTAGTAGAGGAGATTTCTATGTTAGAGTAAAAGACTCGAACTAGATTTTCATAAAGTGGTTCGTCAATACTTAAAGCTTGCTTCCAATGACTAAGCATTTGAGTAATAGAGTGACCACAAACAGTAATATCCGAGAACTCCGAAATGTTAAGGGAAAAAGAGGGAGTTACAGGTTTACCCATGAACTTCTCACGAAAACGCTGAGCAGAGGTAGCATCGGAAAAATGAAGACTCTCGAAGTCTTGAGGAGGAGACCTGGGTGGACTAGAACGGCGTGGAGCAGTGTGCTTGGTTCGAGTACGCCTTTGTAGTCGTTCCGCCATGGATGTGTTGAAAAAAAAATTATGGAAATGAAGTTTGAGGGATGAAATGGTGACTGTGGGTGGAAATGTGATTGAAAAAAAAAAGAAAGAGATTTGAGCAAGGAGAGTTCGGCTGATTCTAGGGTTTCAAAAAAAGGAGATTTTTCAATTTTAGATGAAAGAGAAGGATTTGAATCGGTTAAAAAGTTCTAGAGAAGATTAAAATGGTTTGGAATGCTTCAATTTGATGAATAATGTCAAGAAAAGTGATGGATTTGGGAGTAGAGAACTAGTGCAGTTGCGGGCTAAAGAGAAAGAGAGAGAAAGAGAAGCCGAAATGAGGAGGAAGATGAAGGACTATTCAATTAACGGGAGATAACAGTGAGCCGTTAGAAATAAAACAGCGAGCTAACAGAGTCCAGAGAGGCCTAAAAACAAATTCATCAAAACGGCAAGCCGTTTATATAAATAACGGCGAGCCGATAGTGTCCAGGGAGACCACTCAAAATTTTGTATCAGAACGGCGAGCCGATAGATAATTATCGGCTAACCGATAGCTTCCAGAAAACGTTCCATTGTTTCTGCCCAAAACGGTTAGCCGTTTATTGAAATAACGGCAATCCAATGAAGACTCTCGAAGTCTTGAGGAGGAGACCTGGGTGGACTAGAACGGCGTGGAGCAGTGTGCTTGGTTCGAGTACGCCTTTGTGGTCGTTCCGCCATGGATGTGTTGAAAAAAAAAATTTATGGAAATGAAGTTTGAGGGATGAAATGGTGATTGTGGGTGGAAATGTGATTGAAAAAAAAAGAAAGAAATTTGAGCAAGGAGAGTTCGGCTGATTCTAAGGTTTCAAAAAAAAAAGAGATTTTTCAATTTTAGATGAAAGAGAAGGATTTGAATCGGTTAAAAAGTTTTAGAGAAGATTAAAATGGTTTGGAATGCTTCAATTTGATGAATAATGTCAAGAAAAGTGATGGATTTGGGAGTAGAGAACTGGTGCAGTCGCGGGCTAAAGAGAGAGAGAGAGAAAGAGAAGCCGAAATGAGGAGGAAGATGAAGGACTGTTCAATTAACGGGAGATAACGGCGAGCCGTTAGAAATAAAACGGCGAGCCGACAGAGTCCAGAGAGGCCTCAAAACAAATTCATCAAAACGGCGAGCCGATAGTGTCCAGGGAGTCCACTCAAAATTTTGTATCAGAACGGCGAGCCGATAGATAATTATCGGCTAACCGATAGCTTCCAGAAAACGTTCCATTGTTTCTGCCCAAAACGGTTAGCCGTTTATTGAAATAACGGCAATCCGTTTTCTACAACTTATGATTTCGCACATGTATTTTGATATTTGGCTACTTATTAATACATTTCAAGATCATTTTATTGATCCAAAATGATTTGAGTGCCAGTTCAATGCATAATTCATGAACATATATATATGTATTGCAATAATTAATTCATACATTTTCAAATATACATACACATCACATGTATATTACGATTGAGCATTACATGGAAATTAAAGCATCAAGTCATAGATCAATCAATAATAATAGACTCAATAGCATGAATGAAGATGTTAATGTGAAAATTTCATCATCCCAAGTTCATGCCGAATTTTAGAAAAAAGTTCTTCGCAAAGAGGTTTTGTAAAAATATCGGCAAGTTGTTTTTCCGTAGAAATAAACTCTAATGCAATGTCTCTCTTTTGAACATGATCTCTCAAGAAGTGATGTCTTATTTCTATATGCTTGGTTCGAGAGTGTTGAATGGGATTCTTTGAAAGATTTATGGCACTAGTATTGTCACACTTAATAGGAATTTGTTCAAGATTAATGCCATAATCTCTAAGTGTTTGTTTCATCCAAAGTGCTTGTGCACAACAACTTCCGGCAGCTATATATTCAGCCTCGGTAGTTGAAAGTGCGACCGAATTTTGTTTCTTACTAAACCATGAAACAAGAAAGTGTCCTAGAATATAGTAAGTACCACTAGTGCTCTTCCTATCCACTTTATAACCAGCAAAGTCCGCATCCGAATAACATGTTAAATCTATATGAGTTCCCTTAGGATACCAAA
>MKYO02015788.1:96276-163248 GCA_002013955.2 Citrus medica
ATACCAACATCAGATTTTGGATCAAATTTACCAAGATTATCTTTTGTGTTCAAAACAAAACATTTGCATCCAAAGACTTTAAAATAGCCAATGTTGGGTTTTCTATCTTTCCAAAGCTCATATGGAGTTTTATTAAGATTAGGTTTAATCAACAGCCGATTTAAAACATAACAAGCAGTGTTGACGGCTTCAGCCCAAAAATATTTTGGTAATGCATTTTCATTTAACATGGTCCTAGCCATTTCTTGAATGGATTTATTCTTTCTCTTAACAACTCCATTTTGTTATGGGGTTCTAGGTGATGAAAATTGATGCTCAATGCCTAGATTATTACAAAAACTCTCAAATGCATGATTTTCAAATTCTCCTCCATGATCACTTCTAATGCATACAATACCATGCCCTTTTTCATTTCGTAATTTCTTACAAAGTACTTTAAAAGCATCAAGAGCATCATCCTTATTTACTAAGAATAATACCCATGTATATCTAGAATAATCATCCACTATCACAAATGCATAATATTTGCCATTTAGACTTGCATATCTAGATGGCCCAAAAAGATCTATGTGAAGAAGTTCAAGTGGTTTTGAAGTAGAAATATGGTTTTTATTCTTGAAAGAAGTTTTAATTTGTTTTCCAAATTGACAAGCTTCACAAATCTTATCCTTTTGAAAACCAATTTTCGGAAGACCTTTAACTAAATCATCTTTCGAAATTTTTGAAATCAAATCCATACTTGCATGTCCTAACCTTCTATGCCATAACCAACAATCATCATGTAATGCCGAAAAACATTTATCAAGAGTAGATGCACATTCTATGTCAATGATATAAACATTACCACATCTATTTCCAACAAATAAGGTTTTGCCATCACATGAGTTCTCAATAACACAACTAAGTTTATCAAAGATAACTTTATAACCTTTGTCACATAATTGACTAATGCTAATTAAGTTGTGTTTCAAGTTTTCAACCAAACATACATTCTCAATTAGAGTTGAAGAGACTTTACCAACATTTCCAATTCCAAGAATTTTTCCTTTTGAATTGTCTCCAAAAGATACGTCTCCACCATTTTCAATTTTGGTGAAGCTTGAGAACCATGCATAGTTTCCGGTCATGTGCCTTGAACAACCGCTGTCCAAGTACCATTTGTTTTTCTTCTTCTTCAAGCCCTACAAGAAAAAGTCTCAAGTTTTAGGTACCCAAAGCTTTTTGGGTCCTTGAGAGTTAGCAACGGTTCCTTTTGGAACCCAAATGCATTTGACACCATAATATGCATTCCTTTTCACGGGACATCTAAATTTCATGTGACCATTTTGATTACAATAATGACATGTAATCTTATGATTATTTGTGGAGGTAGCTTTAACAAAATAATTCTTATAATACTTTTGCTTCAAGTTAGGCTTATATCCAAGTCCTCCTTTATCAAAAACACATTTTTGTGAGTTAAGCATATTATCCAACATCTTTTGCCCATTTGTAAATTTCAAAACAATTTCATTCAATTCATTACTCTTTTTCTTGAGCATTTCGTTCTCATTTTTCAGCTCATCTATGTGTGATTCTAAATGCTCATGTAAGATGCTAGGTTTCTCATTTGATACTGCAATTTCATCATGCAAAGTTTTGTTCCCTACTTCTAGGCATACAATTCTTGCATTTAGAGATTCATTTTCATTTTTAAGCTTTGCCATTTCCTTTTTAAGACATACATTCTTTTTACCAATCTTCATCAACTCATTATGCAAATCTTTAAAAGCATCATACAATTCATCATAGGTGGGATCACTTACCTCATTGAGATCATCATCTCCTCCTATTGCCATGAGTGCTAGGTTTGATACTTCTTTCGATCCTTCTTCATCACTTGATTCTTCCTCACTATCATCCCAAGTTGCAACCATTGCTTTCTTCTTGAGTTTGTTGATAAGTGGGCACTCCGATCTTATATGTCCAGGCTTCTTGCATTCATAGCATGTGATTGCCTCCTTCTTCTCCCTATGGTTCTTGAAGTTTCTGAAATTTCTTCGCTCTCCGGTTTTCTTGAAGAATTTTCTGAACCTCCTTGCTAGCATGGCTAGCTCTTCATCATCCGGTTCACTCTCTCCATCACTCTCATATTTTGAAGCTTTGAGAGCAATGCTTTTCTTCTTCTCCTCATGTCCTTTTTCTGCAGCTAAATCCTCTTCATATGAAATAAGAGAACCAATTAAATCATCAAGAGGTAAAGTATTTAAATCTTTGGCCTCTTCAATGGCGGTTCTTTTAGGTCTCCATTCTTTTGGAAGTGACCTAATAATTTTCTTAACTTTCTCACTATTTGAGAAGGTTTTCCCTAAGGCACCTAGGGTGTTCACTATGTCCGTGAATCTAGTATACATAGAATACACATTTTCATTTTGTTCCATTTGGAACAACTCATATTGACGAGTGTATCTACTGATTTTAGACTCTTTTACTTGATTTGTCCCTTCATAGACAACTTCAAGTTTGTTCCATATCTCTTGTGCACTTTCACAACTAGATACTCTATGGAATTCTTTCTTATCAAGGGCACAAAACAAAGCATTCATAGCCTTGGAGTTTAGAGACATTTTTCTCTTTTCTAACTCACTCCATTGACTTGATGGTTTAGGAATATCATCTCCTACTTCATCCTTAAACATAGGCATGAATGGACCGTCACAAACAACTTCCCAAATTTCATAATCTAAGGCTTGCAAATAGATTCTCATTCTAGTTTTCCAATAAGCATAATCATTTCCATCAAAGAATGGTGGTCTAGTTGTAGATTGCCCTTCTCTAAAGGTTGAGTCATTTAGGGTTGCCATGGATCTTTTACTCTAGACGATTAAGTCTTAACAAGAGAACAAGGCTCTGATACCAATTGAAATACAAGTATGCAACCCAAGAGGGGGGGTGAATTGGGATTCTAAAAAATTATTCAATTTATTAAAGAAAATCTTAATGCAATTATAAATCAAATTCAAAGCAATAACAATTAAGATGATCACAATATAAAAAGATAAGGAAAGAGGGATTCAAACACCGAGATTTTTACGTGGTTCGGCCAACCTCGCCTACGTCCACGCCTCCAAGCTTTCCGGGCTTGAGGATTCCACTAAGCAAGCCTCCAAGGCTTCAAATGCTTACACTTGACTTCCAAGGTGTCAATGGACCTTTACAACAAGAGATTATTCCCAATCTCTTAACCCAAGTGTATCCCAACACTTACAATCACTCAAAGTAAAAGATTACAAACTGTTTTTGCCTCTCACAATATATAAGATTACACAATGATGCTTAATATGTGAATAGATGAAGCAAGAGTGTGTTCTAAGCTCTATGAAGGTTGTATTCTCGAATATTAGCTCAATGGTCGTGTTGTGATCAACCTTTGTTTGGATTAGAATGAGCTTATTTATAGTAGCAGCTGAAAACTAGCCGTTATAGACTGTCTGCACACTGTCGGATCGCCGTTAACTAGATATCGGATCACCGTTTGACTGGTCAATATGACCGTTGAGCTGATTTTTCAAATTGTCGGATCGCCGTTTTGTAGATGTCGGATCGCCGTTTATGTCCAGAGGCTATACTTTAGTTCTGTTTAATATCGGCGAGCCGTTTATCAAAATTGTCGGATCACCGTTTTTATCCAGAGGCTACTGGATGATATCGGTGAGCCGCTTCTCGATCATGTCGGTTCGACGTTTATGTAAAGAGACTGCCCTTCAGTTCTGGTTGATATCGGCGAGCCGTTTAGTAACATATCGGTGCGCCGTTTAGGTCCAGAGGCTACTGGTTAATATCGGCGAGCCGTTTATCACACATGTCGGTGTGCCGTTTACATCCAGAGACTAATCTCCATTTCTGCTTGAAATCGGCGAGCCGTTTATTATAAATATCGGCGAGCCGTTTTCTATAAAAACTGCTGCAGTGAGCTATTTTTGCAAGAAGACTGTTTTGACTCCAAATCTTTACTATTCTTTATGAGGCTTGTTTAAAGATAGAGAAAATCATGTTGAACTCTTAAAAGATTAACTAAAACTTAATCATGTTTGTTATCATCAAAATCAATGAAGAATTATTTAGGTTAACACAATAGACGATGGCAGTTCTGTAATGGAAGAGCAACCGGAGAGCTCTAGAGCTTCTAGACATTTTAAACTACTTATAGTAATTGGAAGCCCTTCGAGATTTCTGCAATCTTTCAAATCCAGCAAAACAAGGCCAAATAGAAGTTCAATTGACACTGGCAATTCTTTAATAGCAGTTCCACCCAAATAAAGCTCCCACAGATTCCCCATACTTCCCACAATGTATGGAAACTCTCTAAAATTTTGAAGAGCCAGAGAGATACAAATTTGAAAGACATTTTAGTCCGCTTATGGTCCTTGGAAGACTCTTGAGATTCTTGCTATTGTTTAGATCCAACAAGACAAGTTTGGATAGAAGTTCAATAGATAATGGCAGCTCCTCAATAGTTGTTCTACCCAAATAAAGCTCTGACAAACACTCCATTTTTCCATTAATTTCTGGAAATTTCTTCAATTTTGAACAACCACAAAGAAAAAGTTTTGCAAGAGATTTCATAAAAATCTTGCCTGGAAGAGTTGTAAGACTTGTACAATTTTTTAGGCGCAATATGATAAACTTACTGTGAAGTAGCAAAGACTGGTGAATTTCACTCAACCTTGTACATCCTTCAAGATCCAACTCCTCTAAATTTGGGACCCCAGTACAATCTGGTATCGTAATCAGGCTTTGCGAATGGTTGAGTTTCATGACTTTCAACATCGTGAAAGACTGTTGAAAACAAAAAGGTGATTTACTTACAACTATAAGTATGAAATTATTATCAACAATTATTCACTAAAAAAATATAATTTTGTGATAAAAATATTGATTTTACTTTGATTCCCTTCCATAAATATTCAAGGCGGCTATGACACATATTAAACTCAACAGTTTTATCCAATTGCAAATTTGACGGCAATGATTGTAAAGGATATCCATGCCAATCAAGTAACCGCAACTTGTTAGAGAGATATTCAAGGCCTTCTGGAAGAAGCACATTACTGATTTTGAGCAATCTTAGGTTGGTCATCTTGGAAAATGCTTTAGCACTTGCACTTATACATTGATTGAAATCAATCATTATTCCTTCAACCACTTCAGTCCCCTGAAAATTATAAGCAAACGATGAGTAAATAAAACAATAATGTTGAAAATTCATTTGATATATAACCGGGCAAAAGAAACAAACGAGCATCAACATATTTTCTATTTAACAATTCACTTACAATATTTTCTGTCAACAGCTAGCATACTTCTTCTTTTTTCCATAATCTGCTACGTTTCCTGGGTTCTTTGGGGGATTCTCTCTGAATCATTTGTTGTCCCAATTCTTCTAACAAATCATGCATCCATAATCTATTCTCATCTGCAGTTATTAGAGATTTTTCAATAAGAACTTTTATCCCAGTGATCGGGGAAAACCACATGCGTCAAGAATTTTTGTTACACAATCTTTATCCTTCCCTTTAAAGAAACATGCAACATCAAGAAATATTTTCTTCTCTGAATCTTGTAGTCCATCAAAACTTATTTGAAGTACACTTATAATCTCCTTGGGAGGATCTCTTTGTAATCTTTTCAGAGTGCTTCTCCATTGATCCACAGATCTACCATTCAAAAAAGAACCCAAAACTTCGAGAGCTAATGGAAGACCACCTGCATACTGAAGAAAACGTTCAGACAGCTGCACATATTCTTCTAGAGGCTGGTGGTTTTTAAAAGCCTTCATGTTGAAAAGTTGAAGAGCTTCGTGGTAATTTAGTCCATTGGGCTTATACACTTCATCTATTTCATGTGTCTTTAATAGATGTTCATCTCGTGACGTTATGATGATCCTGCTGCCTGAACCAAACCACTCACGCTTTCCAGCTAAATGCTCTAGTTGCTTTATGTCAACCACATCGTCGATAACAAGAAGAACCTTTTTGTGTTGCAGCCTGCTTGCTAAGATGCTGATGCCATCATCGACATTCCATATGCTATTATCTTCAAACTTTAATAGTTGGGAAAGGATTTGCTTTTGTAAAGAGATTACGCTGCCCTCTTTTTCAGATTTTTCTCCAACATTGGCAAGAAAGCTACTCCCTCATATCCATGAGAGACCAAGTCATAAACAACTCTTGCAAGAGTTGTCTTACCTAAACCTCCCATACCGCATATCCCTATCGTACAAACATCATAATTCGGCCTTTTATCCATAAGAACCCTCAATTTCTCTAAGCGTGAATCTATTCCTACTAGCTTTTTAAGAACCTTTGATTTTACAGGAATTTTACTTGATTTCGCCTCGACAATATCACAAATAAAATCTGACTAATTCCTGCAGTTTGAAAAGAATAAAGAAAGATTGGTGTTTAAAATGATACATGTATTAGTAATGATATATGTTACATTAAGGTGAGTGTGAACATAGTATTGAATTAATTCCATAATATATAAAATCCAAACTATGCAATAATCATTGGATCAAATTGAAGTAATGTAAGTAACATGGTACTACATATGGCTAATCTTTACACGTGTTCTTGCAAAATATCTATGTCCATCTGTACCTCTTCGTTTGCAAATATACATATATGACATATTAATTAGAAGCTAATTAATTGAAAACAGTAATGCCTAAAAGCTATTTAAAATGATATATGTATTAGTAAGAATGGCTACCTGAATTCCTTCAATTCCCAACCAGAGATATTAGCCACCTCTTTCAAAGCACATCTTTGTTGAATTAGCTGATGAAGCTGAACCTCAAGCAACACATGTTGGAGTGCCAGCTGGAATCAAGCCAGCTGTAAATCCAGTAGCTAATCTAAGAGTGAAAGTGAAAGGTGCACGTGAGAAGTTGGAAAATTCCAGATGGAAAAACTGTTATGAAGAGATTCTCATGCAGTTGGATGAGGCTTAAATTGGTTAACAAATCAGCTCTTGTTAATTGTGTTGAAGTTAATTACATTAGCGTTTGTTATTTAGAAGTTACATTGCTTAGCTGTAATTGGCGTGATTAGCAAGCATTAGATTCTACTATAAATACTAAGCTAAGCTCATTACTGTAATTGGTTTTTGTGATAATAAAAATAGAAACAGATCTTCATCTTTTTCCTTTGATCTTCAAATTCTAACTTGGTATCAAAGCTAGTTGTTATAATGGCTAGCAATGAATTTCAAACCACAAGCACTCGAGCTTCAAGCTCAATTGCAAATCCAATCACAAACTCAATCAATAACTCATCGATTAACTCTTTGATCTTCAACACTCCGATCAAGCTCACAAACAACAATTACCTGCTATGGCAATCTCAAGTTATTGCCATAATTAATGCAAACGAACTGGAAGATCTAATTGACAACACTAAGAATCCTCCTAGCCGAATGATTGTCAATGTTGATAATGATCAAACTGTGATCACCGTGGTCAATCCACAGTTCTAGATCTGGAGAAACATTGATCAACAACTCATGAGCTAGCTGCTTTCAACTCTGAGTGAAGAAGTGTTAAGTGTTGTTGTTGGAGCAAGCTCATCTCTAGAGGTATGGCAAACACTCTCTGGACAGTTTGGTGCTAGGTCTTGATCAAGAGGTCTTCACTTAAGAACTCAGATCCAGACAACTAGAAAGGGATCCTTGAATGTTCATGAGTATAATACTAAGATGAAGATGAATTTAGATGCACTTAGAGCTGCTGGTAATCATATGAGTAATGATGACTTTGTATTGTATCTACTTGCTGGTCTTGGACCTGAGTATGACTCAATTGTTGCTACAATCAATGCTAAGTTAGAAAGCATAACTCCATCAGAGGTTTATGGCATGTTGTTGAGCCAATAAAATAGGATTGAACATCAGAACTCTGTCAATGGTTCAGATTATCAAGCAAACATTGCT
This sequence comes from Citrus medica, assembly GCA_002013955.2. NCBI lineage: Eukaryota > Viridiplantae > Streptophyta > Magnoliopsida > Sapindales > Rutaceae > Citrus > Citrus medica. The sequence continues at coordinate 104,248 of MKYO02015788.1, forward strand.
TATTACAGAGGAAACCAGAGGAGGAATTGGCAATCAAATTTCAACAACACTGGAAATGCTTCTAATCAGAGTGGAAGGCAATATGGAACTAATTCTGATGGTGGAAACTTTAATCCAACTCAAGAGAAAATGAAAGGGAAAGCTCCAGCTGATGAAGAAACACCTAAAGGACCATGTCAGATCTGCTTCAGAAAGAATCGTACTGTTGTAAACTGTTGGAGATAATTGCTCTCACTGAGAAATTCAATTTTATTCTTTTATAAAAATCTTATTCATCCTTCTTCCTTACACGTTATAGATATTTTCGGATACGGTTATATAGACTCCAAATGAGCATTCATTTATTAATTCTAAAAAAATAATTATATTTTTTACACTTTTTAAATACCAAAAAAATCTTCACTTAATTTTTTTAAAATTAATTATTTTTATTTACTTTACACACCCATAAAAATGCTATACGCACTTAAAAAATTTCTCTACGTGCTTTTTTATTATTAAAATTTAATTATTTAGTTATATAATAAAAATCACCAATAAACAAAGAACAATAAATAAATAAATAAATAATAGAAACAGCTAACGAAACCCGTCAAAATATTTCACCAATGAAAACATGGTGAGAAATAAACATTATAAACCAAACAAATAAATCGATTAACCAATAGAATACACATCGCCGTGAACAATCTTCTTAGTGTTTAGTAATAACAAACCATAGGAACCAAGAACACTTAGGAAATTTCACAATTTTCTGGACAACTGCATTCTGATATTTGGGCATGTCACAGAGTTATCGTTCGGCGTTTGGCAGTTTTGAGCTTCACGGTGTCAAAAATTAATACAAAATACCTTGAATTTGAAATCAATTCTCTATGTAATTGAACATGAAGGAAAATTGCATCAATTTCCCTTGTTGATGGTATATTTTTAACCACCGGTATAGGAGAAAACAATTTGCTCCACTCAAGCATTCTTCGTCTGATTTAATACACACGTCTAGGGCACTTTTTGCAGACTAACTCATCATAACACAAAGAAAGCGAAGCCTGGAGACATAAACTGAAACCTTCAGCAGATGCACAAAGAGTTGTGATCATTCATTAGAAAGACAATACTAGAAATGCTCAAATCACTAAACGGACATGTAATATGACACTATTCAAACTTATATGACAACAAACTGCACAAGCTCCAAGTACAAGTAAAGCCAGCATATTGCCTGCTTACATTTAGAAAAACTCTAAACACTAAGAAGAAGAGGAAATTCAGGATCAAGATTCTACACATTCAGCACAGATAAATGGTTGGACAAAAAAATACAAGCATAGGCACATATTAACATTAGCTTCAAATTTTGTCAAAGCTTTTACAAATATGATCAGTCATGTCTTATATTTAAAGAAATGCGAAGTCAAGCATGCACATCTTAACATTATAAATCAAGAACTACAAGCAAAGATACAAAAGGTGGGAAAGGCGACAAAATTTAAACATGAATCCTACTGTTAACGTGTTCGGTTTGAAGTCATAGAAATCAACTTTTCATTTCGAATTATATTCAAAATGCACCTATAATCACCCGCAGTTGAAGCAGAGCAACATTCAACAAGAAAGATTCTATTGGTCATGGGCACGACCAGCCTCATCCTTATTGCCAGCACATGTTAGCATTCCTTCCTCAGAAATAGAAACAGGAGGAAAACAATATTCCCAAAAAATGGAGCCAACATTTAGAAGAGGAGAACAAAAGAAATTTGGGACTAACAAAAAGTGTGATTAAATGTACGTATAATTTGTCCATTTTCTTTTTTCGTCTTTAGGATGCCTTATTTCCATTTATTAAAGAGCAGATTATAATCACATGTGATTGTTTTTAATCCATTGATTATTTCATATGCGAAAGATAAAACTTAAAATTCATTTTGGATACGATCTAACCTTAGACATTTTCTCTCCTATTCCTCCTAATCTTTCAAGAATTCCATTGACATATTTCATTAATGAAATTAAATGGCTGAGATTAAATCTCACATCGTAATCTTATTTTTTTAACTCATAGTAACTCAAAAAATTTTCTTTAGTTATTGCGGTTTTCTCTCCGTCCACAAAATAGAATTTTAATTATTGTGATTTTATAGAATTCAAAAAAGCAACAAAACAGTAACTATAAACCCAAAAAATAGCTAATCAAGGGCAAAATTGTAGAAACAAAATTATATTCGTAGTAGCAGTAGTTTATGAAGCAGCAACACTAATTTAGTTCATCAAATTGCAACTGAGAGTGAAAACTTGTGCTATTTTGTTAAAGCAATTCTTGAAAAGTTGTTCCTTAAAATTCTTCTTGATGCATCCATCTTCCCTGGTGTTGGATTGGACATTGAGTTAGAAATTGATGCTTTGGGAACTTTTTTTATTTTTTATTTTTTTGTACATATGTGAGTATTATTAATTAACTTGAAAGAGGGGGAAAAATAAAGAAGCCAATTGGTAATTAATAATCTACCGAGTACACAAGCCAATTTTGATTAACTTCCCAAACGAGGCCACACAAGCAAGTTCTTATTAGCTTACATGCATGGTAAAGTTTCAAAACAACTTTGATTCTGTTGCTACAATTCTGTTGCTGTTTAGCTATTTTTCTGAGCTCATAGTTTTGCTGTTTTGTTGCTTTTTTTTGGATTTGTAGCTGTTGTTTTGAATTCTTTAAAATCGAGATAATTAAAGAAAAGTTTTGGAGTTACCGTGGTCCATGAGTTAAAAAAAAAAATTCATGTAAGATTTAATCTCAGCTATTTAAGGACGGTTTGAAATTAAGGTTGGGCAGCTGAAACTTTTAAGTAATATCATCAAAGTGTTTGGTAAACACTAACTGTTGTAGGTTGAAAGCTAAATTGATTTAATTTTACACTTGTCTGATGATAAATCTATTATATATTTATTAATTTTGTTAAAATTATTATTTAAAAATTATATTTACTACATAATACTAATTTTTAGTACATATTTATAGTTTTGTCTTAATTGCAGATGTACCTTAAAATCTACACCACCTCAATTCCAAATAGAACCTTAATTTCATTAATAACTTATGCCAATGGATTCTTGAAAAGTTAGGCGGATTAGAAGAGAAAATATCTAAAAGAGGATCGGAATCCTTTATTTTAGCATAAAAAAATTATGTTCTGAAAATGCACCTACGGTCACCATTCGATTTAAGTAGAGCAACATTCAACAACAACGATTCTATTGGTCATGGGCACGAACAGCCTCATCCGTACAGGCACCACATGTTATTATTCCTTCCTCATCAATGGAAACAGGAGGAAAACGTTCTTGCCCATCTGCAGAGTATAAAGATTATTCTTTAAGATGAAAGCTACAGTTAATTTTAAATTTTAGCGTAAAAAAATTATGTTTTGAATTTTTGGGGGTCTATTTGCAATCTAAAAAATTATTTTGAACGCTCATTTATTTGAATAGTGATATTTGACATTTTTAATTTATATCATAGTCCTTGCTTTTCAGTGAATATTATTTAATTTAGAATTGGCCTTATTAAAAAATAAAAATAATTCAAAAATAAATATATTTTCTTCTCTCTCAAGCTTTCAATATGTTAATTTTAACTTCTGATCCCTCACATCTCTCTCTCTCTTTTTTTAATTGACTAACTATTTGAATCAAATATTAACTCCTAATTAAATCCCAAAAAAACTCAACATTTGTTTGCGAAATTTAACAAAATCGAACATTGAAACTCATCATAAATAGTGGCGGAGTTGATGGATTGATGGTAAAAGGATAGGTGGAGGTGGTGGTGACGGTGATGATAAACTTCTTGTTGATGAAATGGTGTAGGTGATGGATTGATGGTAAGAGGAGAGGGGGGGGAGGAACAGAGAAGAAAATAAAATAGAATAAAAAATAATAAGTTTTTATTTTTAATAAAAGTAATTTTAAAATGATAAGATAAATTGAAAAATATGAGCTGATGAGATAAAATAAGGGGTCAAAAACCATTACTCCATTTGCTTAATTTCAAAAAATTGACTTTTAGTCAGCAATCTCTTAAAAATACCAAAATGATGCTTAATTAAATCACATGCATAATTGCATACTTGCTTTCATCGATAACCAGAAATAAAACATTCCGACTCTGAAGTTCTACCAATCAAGCCACATATCATTAGATCTATTAAAGATTAGCAAAAATCAGCAAAAGAAATGGGCTCAACATCGAAATATATATATATATATAGTTCTTCTCTAGTGCGGGCTCTCTTATTATTATTTTTTTTTATGCAGACACACTTTAAAAATGTGAGGTTTAAAAACTAACTCTTTTAAACACTGCGATTTTAAAGTGTATCTGCATAAAAAAAAATGAGAGCGTCTACACCTGAGAATGATTATATATATATATGGCTATCTTGAAGCTGCTCTAAAGTAGAGCACAAATTACAACCACGCGCGCAAAGTGATAAATAATAAAACACTTATTATAACTTTGCTTGTGTGATTATGAAAGGTGCTCTATCTTAGAGCAGTTTCAACATAGCTGGATGCACACACACACACATACATAAGAAAAAAATAAAAATAAAAAAACAAAAAAGTGAAATTTGAAGCCCTGATTAATATTGAAGTGTTGTAATCATTGTTATAAAAAATTATAATTATGAAATTAAAGTTAATATTATATAGTAAATAAAATTTTTAAATAATTTTTGATAAAATTAATAAAGATATAATAGAATTTCCATCATATAAGTATAAAATTAAATCAACTTAACTTTCAAGTTATAAAGTTAATATTTATCAAGCATTTTAGTGTTGTCTAAGTTACAATTATCTAACCTTAATCCCAAACAGAGTCTTATTTTCATCGAGAAAGTCTTAAAACCTTAGGAATTTTAATAAGATAGCCCAGTCGAGCCACTATCTAAAATCCGGGTATGCTTATTGGTCATGCATTGCCAGACTGCTGGAGTAGACTCTCCTGTAATTTTCTACTTCATTTTTCCAAAAGCCTCCTGGAAAATGTACTACCAGCACTTGTATTTTATCTTAACGGCTGTTTCTCACGATCGATCTCCAAAATAAGATAAAAATAAAACAACTCTTGATGAAGCACATAATCAATTAATGCTAGTATTGGCGAAGCCGCGGATTCGATACTGGGGGCTAAGTTCTACAATAGCACAATCATAAAATTTCCAAAAAATGAAAAAAAGGAAAAAAGAAGTACGAAAATCTAAATTTCATTGGATATTTAAATTCCATAATCGTAGATTCAGTTTGTTGAGGGATTTGGTCTTGGTGATGAATAATTTTATTTGGTCGTGGTGATAAATAATTTAACATTCATTTCTAATTATTTGTATTAGAACTCTGATTTCCAAGTTCTCTTGTAAAATCTGGCAACCCAAGGAGCAAGTTCAGTGATGTCAGGTGATCTTGGATTATCAGCATAGTAATCTGACCAGTAAAAATGTGATAGTTTATCAGCAAATTTCCCATCAGAATAGACACAGTATGGAAGCTGATTTTCACCTCCATTCATTCTTCTTTTCCGCTCTCTAGGGTAAGCCAATGGTGCCTGTACATACCTGCGTTCTACAGACAATCAAACCATGAGAACAATCAGACCCTGAGTCCGGCCGCTTTGCGCCTCCGGTCACCAGATCACCAATGCTGTCTAAAGTACTCGCTAACAAGATTATGGTTTTGTTCTATCAATCTCATCAAAAGAACATTTCTAAACTGTCTCAGCCAAATCTCACAGCATAAGACATGATCATCTCATTTGCAACTAAATGAATGGGAAGTTCCTATTCTTTCAAGTGGTTTATATGACTAGCACGTGAATCTGTAACAGGCATGCAGGTTAGCGTAGTGTGTAGGAGTTATGGTTTTTGGTCTTTTATCTTAGCTTTATTAAAATGAGAGCTACATAGAGTCCTCTTGGGAGAGAGCCTCATTTTAATAAAGTAAGGACCAATTAATGTTAGCCATTTTGTTGCGTCAAATCAAATTGGTGATTTTTTCCCCAGTTGCACTTCCACCCAAGGTTTCCACGACAATAATGTGAAGAAAAGAAAAATGATTTGCTGGTATGGACAAGTATTTTAAACGCAAGCAAGAAAGAAAAAGAAGGTTCACAAAATTCTTTACTCATCAACAATACTTTCTGAATCCACTATGCCAGTCAATAAAGAGATTATATTCTGAGGAACTAAAGAGATTATATTCTGAGCGAAGTGAGTGAAATATTCAAGATATAAGTACAATAAATTCCTCTTTTACTTCTAAATTATTAGAAGCAGACTTCTCTACAAATCATTGAAAAACATTTGAAACCAAGTTCATAGAAAATACCTGACTCCATCAAGCACTGCATCCCAGGAGAAATGGGTATGACCAAACACATGGCATGCGGATGTACTTCCCATGGCCCCGTGTATAGACCTTATACGCAGCTCAAAAAATCAGAGCCGATAATCTTTGGGAGATTCGGATAAAATAGCATCCTCTTCTCTGGACATAGGTCTTGCCTGGATGATATGACAAATGCAACAATCAATCAGTGCCCAGATGCACTTAAAACAGAATACATCTGGCATATTGAACAAAACTTGAGTTTTATTGGAAAGGTATAGAAAATATTAAAGATCAAATAATTGATTTGACAATGGTTCTAAGTATTTACGCTTAAGCTTAAGACCATTGTAAACTTCATAATGCATCAGGTGACATGTATTCACTTTATAAAAGAGCACTGACAGATTTCTAACAATTGCAGTGACTATGCTACTAGAAGCTTCAAAAATTCTTTTTGGCTTGAGCGATAGTAAGTTCTTGGGAATTCAGTTTGCCTTGAGTACATTAAACATTTTATTTACAGTGATTTGGAAAGTAAAAAGAAAATTCAGAAATAAAAAACAATTTAACATAGAGATGACGGATTCACCAACTATGGAGAGATCTCAAGGAAAGGAGTATCGGCCTAAAAATCCCGAGCTCAAATCCTTCAAAAACTCCAACTATTCCTTTCTCTTCAAATATAGCACAAAATGACTGTACTAAGTTCCAACACATTAAATGGTTAATGGCTAAAAAAACAGTTACCAACAAACAATAAATAGTCATCAGTATGCTACACCTGCCGTAATCTAAGTCTCAGAAGTTGATGCAAGCTAGGATAAAGAATAGAGAAGGCAAAAAGCATAATCTTAGTCTACCAAATACTAAAAAATGATAGTGGGACTTTCTAAAAACATATGGGAAGAAATCCTAGTCCAAAGAAAAATGTAAAAAATTTAAGCTCAATCAAATACAAGAAACTACTTATTTACAATGTGTTCTGCTGAAAATTCTGCCGTCTAATCCTTCAAGGGGGAAGTTTGTTCATCTCTCTTGTGCCCTTAAAGTACATATAGGGTGATGAATCGATCTGCCCTTTAAGTATTTGCAAAACTAATGCCAGGGTCACATAAAATATAGCCAGTTACAAGAACAAATCCTTCATTTCCTGCACCCGCAAATCCAACACACCATTGTAATTGCAGTTAATACTGACACCATTTTCACACCAATAGTGTCAAGAATGTTCAGCCAACTCGCACATGTACTTTTTCGTTTTTGTTACAAAGAATATAACTATAACAGCCTCACCAAAGAGGGGGGGGGGGGGGAAATATTTGGTTGCATGTCCTCTGGATCTCATTGATTACTTCCTGATTATTTTCATTCATTGCATCAAAGTATAAAGAAAGGGAGGTGTCTCGGCTTGAAAGATCACCGGGCCACTTGCAGGCGTGAAAGTCCCTACATGCCTAAGTACTTGAGTTTAAGCTTTAATAGATGCATGTTTAAAAAATAAAGATAAACATAATATAGCATAATTGATTGAATAGAAATAAATTATGTGATACATAACACATAATATTTGCTCAATTAATCTTGTGCTGTAACATTTTTTTTGTACAAAAATTTGTAAGCAAAGTATAAAAAATAGCAGAAAGAAAATCCTCCTGCCAAATAACAAAGCATTCGATTTGCAAAGCAAATTGAGCTAGACGATGAGCAGTTGAATCGACCAGCCAAACGAGAGACATGGGCAACCAAGAAATCAAGATGAAAGTCAAAAAATTAATGCACCACATCTTCAAGAAGAAAACTACACCTTGAACAAGACGTGGAGAAGGCAGGATTTCTTAAAAAAAAAATTTTTTTACATGTAGACAGGATATTTTTAACGTTGGATGGAGTTCTATAATCAAAGTTTCGGTTTCCAAATTAAATTTTGATTGTAAATTTATAAATAAAGAAAATTCCATTGCTGAGTAATATCGGTATTATCTGTTAGGAAATTGATTGGTGAAATAGACATGCAGATAAAATGAAATTAGAAGAAAAATAAAGAACAAGCACAAAGAGGACACTAAAAAATTACGTGGTTCGGCTTTTAGCCTATGTCCACGGACGAAGGCAGAAGGAAAATATTTTACTAATGAAAAGGAATTATAAGTATTGTAGTATTTTAGCCCACTACCCAAAACCCCAATACACTCAAACTCTCAAAAAACTAATCACTCAAGAATTTATTAAACTCTTAATACTCTCAACTCTCTAAAGGAAGGAAATGCTTCTCTCTCGATGGAATGCTTTAGCTCTTCATCTGCACTTCTATTTATAACAAAATAATGGCCAAGAAATCAACGATTATAACCCAACAACTCTGGCTTTAATGTCGTCAATTTGCGTTGCTTCAATTTTGTCAATCCTAGCTTTCAAAATTTGTGGGCTATGATCTCCATTTTCTTCAATTTGGTGGCACCAAAGTCAAGTATCAAATTTGGTGCTGACTTTTAAGTGCTTTCTTTGACATTCTCCCACTTGGAGATTATATTGAGAACCAATCAATCTCCACACCATCCTTTCTACTTCGACATTGTCATGTTTCTTACGTTTCTGCTAGGCCATAAGAGGATCTACTCTAGACAAACTTGTCAGCATTGATTGGCTTGGTAAAAATATTTTCTAGGTTCCATCTTCCACTACTTCGCAAACAAAGTGATATTGTACCCCTATGTGCTTTGTCCTGGAATGAAAGGCTAGATTCCTGGCAATATGCAAAGCACTCTGACTGTCACAAAACACAGAAATTTTCTGTTGTTTGTGCCCGAGCTCCTCCAATAACCTTTGTATCCAAATAGCTTCCTTGCAAGCTTGTGTAGCTGCCATGTATTTTGTTTCTGTTGTAGATAAAGCCACGACGGTATGCAATTTCGAAAGCCAGCTTACAGCTCCTCCTGCAAGTGTAAACACATAACCGGTAGTGGATTTCCTTTTATCAAGGTCTCCTACAAAATCTGAATCCACATAACCCCTGACAGTAAACTATGATCCTCCATAATATAATGCAACATTGGAGGTTTCTCTGATGTACCTCAGAATCCTCTTCACAACTATCCAATGCTCTCGACCAGAATTCGCCATGTATCGACTAAACTACTTGTGCAATGTCTGGTCTAGTACATATCATAGCGAACATCAAACTTCCCACTGTTGATGCATACGATACTTGAGACATCTCATTCCTCTCTACTTCATTGCTAGGACACATACTTAAAGATAATTTGAAATTAATAGGAAGTGGGGCAGCAATTGGCTTACAATCTTGCATATTGAAGCGGCGTAAGATTTTCTTCAAGTAATTCTTCTGAGAAAGCCAAATCTTCATGTTATTTCTGTCTCGGTGAATTTGCATCCCTATAATCTTGTTTGCTGGTCCCAATTCCTTCATTTCAAATTCCCTAGCCAATTGTGCCTTCAATTCTTGGACTCGATCTTTGTTGGGGCATGCTACCAACATGTCATCCACATACAACAGCAAAATAATAAAATCATTATCTTCAAACCTTTTGTAATATATACAATGGTCTTATCTGAGTCTGTTGTATCCAAGGCTCATAATGAAGGAATCAAATCTCTTATACCAACACTTCGGCGCCTGTTTGAGACCGTATAGAGATTTGTTCAACCTGCAAATCAAGTTCTCCTTTCCCTTTTCAGTAAAACCTTCCGGTTGGAGCATATAAATTTTTTCTTCAAGTTCTCCATAAAGAAATGCAGTTTTCACATCTAACTGCTCTAGATGTAGGTAAAATGTAGCACATATTGCCAAGACTACTCTGATTGTTGTGAGTCGAACCACCGGAGAAAAATTTCATTTAAGTCAATACCTTCTTTCTGAGCATATCCTTTCAGCACCAATCTTACACGATACCGCTCCACTTGATCATTGCCATCACATTTGATCTTGTAGACCCATTTGTTTCCAATGGCTATTCTTCCATGTGGTAGTGGTACAAGTTCTCATGTCTTGTTCTTGTGTAGAGCCTCAATTTCTTCATGTATTGCTGTCATCCATAAAGTAACATCTGAGCTGTTTAAAGCTTCATGGAAAGTTGAAGGCTCTCCATCCTCTGTTAGAAGATAGTATGCAATGTTGATCTCTATGACATACTCCGAGTGCCACGTTGGTGATCGTCTCTCACGAGTTGACCGACGAACTTCTCGAGTCTCGGACTTGACTGGTTCTTATTCTTTGTGCTCTGTTGTTGCTTCTGAAGAATCTGAATCTTCTGGATTATTTTCCACATATATTGGCACAATCTCTGACTTTTTTTTACAGTGTCATCATCTCTATCTTTCCTTTGTAGTTGATCTTCTACAAAGATAACATCTCTACTGATGACGATCTTGTGGGCAGTGGGGTCCCACAGATGATACCCCTTTACTCCATTAGCATATCCCAAGAAGATACATCTTCTAGATTTTGGATCTAGTTTTGCTCTTTCTTGGGTATTGTACATCATGTACACAGGACATCCAAATGCATGTAAGTGAGAGTAATCTATTGACTTTCCAGTCCACATCTCCATCGCTGTCTTCAGTACAATTGCTGTAGATGGCGACCGATTCATTATATAACAGGCAGTTTGGTTGCTTCTGCCCAGAATGAATTAGGTAGACCAGCAGTTCTCAACATAGCTCTTATCCTTTCTGTAAGAGTCATGTTGATCCGTTCTGCCACTCCATTTTGTTGAGGAGTGTATGCCACCGTGAACTGCATCTGAATACCTTCTTACTTACACAAAGCAAGAAACTCACCGTCTGTATACTCTCCACCATTATCTGTCCTCAAGCACTTGATCTTTTTGCCAGATTCAAGTTCCACATGTGTTTTGTATTCTTTAAACACTGAAAATACATCTAACTTTTTCTTAATTAGATACACCCAACATCTCCTAGAATAATCATCAATGAAAGTCACCATGTTTGCACCTCCCATGGACATTTCCAGCGATTCCCAAACATCAAAATGAACTAAGTCTAGAATGCATTTACTTCTAGCAATAGATCTACTGAACTTTAATATGTGCTGCTTACTTGTAACACAATACTCGCAAAATGGTGAACTTACCGATTTGAGCCCTTGAAGCAATTTTCGCTCAGAGGGAATCTTCAAACCTTGTTCTGACATGTGGCCAAGTTTGAGATGTCACATCATCGTTGATTCTTCTCCATTAGACGCGACACACGCATCAGCTTCTTATAGTGTTTTCCCTTTAAGCATGAAAAGATTAGCACCGATCTTTTCTTCTTTCATCAATACAAGCGTGCTTTTAACAATCTTCATAATTTCATTCTCCACATGAGTTTTGTACCCATGACTATCCATTTGTCCCAAAGACAATAGATTTTTTTTCAGGCCGTTGACATGTCGTACCTCCCCAATTGTACGAATTGTACCATCAAACATTTTTATTTTGATAGTACCAATACCAGCGATCTCCAAGGCATGATCATTACCCATATATAGAGATCCTCTTGAGATAGGTTCATATGTGTGGAACCATTCTCTCCGAGAGGTCATGTACCAGGTAGCTCCTGAGTCTATAAGCAAGACATCAGATAGTCGTTTTCTGCCTTCTGCAGCAGTTGTTGCCTCGTTGTAGAGAATTTCTCCATCATCCGAGGTACTTGCTACACACCCCTGAGCATTTGATGACTCAGGTTCTTTGCCCTCTTTTCTCTTCTGGTTACTCCAACACTTGATGTGCCATTTCTTGCCACAATTGTAAAATTTAACATTCTTCTTACTTCTCGATTTTGATCTACCATGATTGTGACTCCCACTGGGGCCACGTGCCGTTGATCTCTCTCTCGTCACTTGCTTGTCTGTTTTTCTTATTTTTCTGTCTGCTCTCCTCATTTAATACGGAGGCTGCAACATCGTTGAAAACCAGATTGTCTGCTGGATTGTTGTTTGTTAGGTTGATGATGAATTGATCATACGAATTTGGTAGACTTTGAAGTAGAAGCTCTGCATGTTCATTTTCCTCTATATTATGACATAATGTTGTGAGTTGTGAAAATAGAGTCTTCAAGGTGTTGATGTGGTTGATCACCATTGTAGATTCCGCCATTCGAATAGTATAAAGTTTCCTCTGCAAGAAGATTTTGTTGTGTAGTGACTTGGCCTCATTCAATTTTGTGAGAGTATCCCATATTTCATTCGCTGTATTTTTCTCTGCCACACTGTATAATTCTCCATCCGCAAGTGCCAAGTGTAGATCAGAAATGGTGTTGTCATCTATCTCATTTCACTGTCATTAGTTATCTCCATAGGTCTTTCTTCAATTGCTGCCAAGCAATTATTTTTCCTCAACACAGCTTTCATCTTCATTTTCCACAACGAAAAATTATTCCCGTTGAACTTCTCAATTTCATACTTTGCCGCCATTTTGTTGATAAATACCACACACAAGATAGTGTACCCTAAATAGTTGTGAGTATGTGTGAGAATGCACATCAGGAAAGTTCCCAGGAAAGACTGGAGGGGTCACAATGGTCCCACTTAAAACCCAGACTCCTTAAGCTCATATCGTCTTTGTGACAGAACTTTCCTAGACATGTACAAAAACACACAGTTGCTTTACTCACACCACTATTCCCTGCTTTACACCGTAAAATTCTTGGATCGCTCACACTGTTTCTCGTGAACAGTACCGTACACATGAATAGTATCGCATACGTGAACAATACCATATATATGAATAGTACCACCCCTTACGTGAATAGTACCCGACTCCAAAAATACAACCAATAGCTCTAATACCACTGTTAGAAAATTGATTGGTGAAACAGACACGCAGTTAAAATGAAATTGGAAGAAAAATAAAGAACAAGCACAAAGAGGACACTAGGAAATTACGTGGTTTGACTTTTACCCTACATCCACAGGTGAAGACAAAAGGAAAATATTTTACTAGTGAAAAGGAATTACAAGTATTGTAGTATTTTAGCTCACTACCCAAAACCCCAATACACCCAAACTCTCAAAACACTAATCACTCAAGAGTTTATTAAATCTTAATACTCTCAACTCTCTAAAGGAAGGAAATGCTTCTCTCTTGATGGAATGCTTTAGCTCTTCATCTGCACTTCTATTTACAACAAAATAATGGCCAAGAAATCAACGATTACAACCCAACAATTATGGCTTTAATTTCGTAAATCCGCGTGGCTTCAATTTTTTCAATCCTAGCTTTCAAAATTTGTGGCTATGATCTCCATTTTCTTCAATTTGGTGGCACCAAAGTCAAGTACCAAATTTGGTGCTGACTTTTAAGTGCTTTATTTGACATTATCATGTATGTAGAGCCAACGATGATGATTTGAGAAGTATGGAATATGATATAGGCCCTATTTGATCTTGAGATTAGATGCTTTAGGTCTGTAGCTTTTAAGTTACAATAGTAAAGTGTTTAGTAAACATTAGTTATTATAACTTAAAAAGTAAGTTAATTTGATCCACTATTCGTAGGATGAAAATGTATAATATTTTTATTATTTTTGTCAAAATTATCATGTGAAAGTCATATTTATTACATATTATTAATTTTTAATTCACAGTAACTGCTTTTTTTTTCATAATAGTCTTAGTACCAAATGATACCATAAAATGATAATTGCTGACTACATAAAAAAATGTATGAGGCTGAGTAACAAATCTTGAAGCATGATAAGACGCTAGTAATCAAATATGGCTAGCATATTGATGTTGGTACGGCCTTAAGGATCATGATTCTCTCGTGAACTTGTTTTGAACAAAACTTGAAATAGTGGTTAGTGTTTAATAAATTAAAAAAGAAAAAAGAAGTTAACTCCTAATATACACTGTCACTCTGCCAGTAAAAGATATATTAAACAAAATCTTTAAAATCTTATAAGAGCTCAGATTAAAAGAGAACCTTAATACTGAGGTCTTTGAAGAAGTTAATAAAAAACTAACCAGACGTCAAGGTGTTCCACCACGAGTCATGCCCCCACCTATGTAGTTCAGGCCACTACCATATATGCCGCCACCAACGCTTCAAGTGAAATACAAGTTGTGCAACCTAAGAGGGGGTGAATTGATATTTTAAAACTTATCCTATCAAAACCACACAACAATCCAATCTAATGCCTTAATAAATTCAAAAACAATAATTTCAATAAAAGCACAATAATAAATGAGTAACGGAAAAGAAAAACAAAAACACGAATTTTTACGTGGTTCGGCCACTACCAAATTACGTCCACCCCTCCAAGCGATCCAAGCTTGAGGATTTCACTATTCAAGTCTTCCAAGGCTTCAAATGTTTACAATTGACTTCAAGGTGTCAATGAACCTTTACAACAAAGAGATTATCTCACAATCTCTTCACTCAAGTGTCTCACACACTCAAACACTCACAATAAAAATTAAGAAATGAAAAATATAACAAAAACTCTCTTAAAGAGTATATGTATAAATTGAAAAACAAAGATGATTTAATATTTGATGATTTGCGAAATGAGAGCTCAATATATATTGTGTGCTTTTTTATTTTGCTTGCTTGAGAGCTTGAAAATGAATTGAATTTGAGTTTATATAATTTGAGCTCAAAAACTAGCCGTTATGCACATTTTGAAAATGATATATAACCATTTAAGAAAGCACTCTTGACATCCATTTGATATAAAATAAAATCTTTGTGACATGCAAAAGTTAAGGGCATTCTAATGGATTCTAGTCTAGCTACAGGTGCAAATGTTACATCAAAATCAATTCCCTCTTCTTGGTTGTAACCTTGATCCACTAATCTAGCTTTATTTCTTACAACAACACCGGATTCATCCATTTTGTTCCTAAATATCTATTTAGTGCCTATAATGTATTGATGTTCCGGATTAGGAACTAATTCCCACACTTTGTTTCTCTTAAATTGATTCAATTCCTCTTGCATTGCCATAATCCAAGATTCATCATTTTCCGCATCCGCAAAGGATTTTAGTTCAATTTGAGAAATAAATGCAGCATGCTCACATGTGTTCCTAAGAGATGACCTAGTTGTAACACCTCGTGAGGGATCTCCTAAAATTATATCCTTAGGATGAGAAGAAACATACCTCCACTCATTTGGGAGTGTTTGAGAAATACCTTCTTGCTATTCTATATTTGTTTGCTCTTCTTGTCCATCCTCTTGATTTTCTTGTAAAGCATTCTCTTGTTTATCTTTTGATGATTCTTCTTGTAACTCTCCATCTGCATCATCATTAACAACTCCTTTCTCCGCAGAGGAGGGGTTAGACTCATCAAATGTAACATGCATCGATTCTTCCACAACCAAGGTTCTTTTATTATACACTCTATAAGCTTTGCTTGTATTTGAATAACCAAGAAAATTACCAACATAAGATTTTGGATTAAATTTACCTAGATTATCTTTTGTGTTCAAAACAAAACATTTGCATGGTTTTTGATTTTTTCAAAGCTTATATGGAGTTTTATTAATATTAGGTCTAATCAACACACAATTTAAAACATAACAAGCGGTGTTGACGGTTTCGGCCCAAAAGTATTTTGGTAAAGCATTTTCATTCAACATAATCCTAGCCATTTCTTTAATAGACCTATTCTTTCCCTCTACAACTTCATTTTGTTGTGGAGTTCTAGGTGATGAATATTGATGCTAAATGTCAAAATCATTACAAAAATTTTCAAATACATGATTTTTAAATTCTCCACCATGGTCACTTCTAATACAAGTAATAGAATAGCCTTTTTCATTTTGAACCTTTTTACAGAAAATTCTAAAAGCATCAAAGGCATCATCCTTATTAGTTAAGAACAATACTCATGTGTATCTAGAGTAATCACCCACAATCACAAATGCATAATATTTGCCACTTAAACTAGCATATCTAAAAGGTCCAAATAAATATATATGAAGAAGTTGAAGTGGTTTTGAAGTAGTGATATGATTTTTGTTTTTGAAAGAAATTTTGATTTATTTTCCAAATTGGCAAGCTTCACAAATTTTATCTTTTTAAAAACTGATTTTTGGAACACCCAAATCATTTTTCAAGATTTTGAGATTAAATCCATACTTGCATGACCTAATCTTCTATGCCATAACCAACCGTCATCATGCAATGCAAAGAAACATTTATTATTTATAGATGCACAATCTATATTAATGGTATGGACATTAACACATCTATTTCCTACAAACAAAACATTGCCATCACATGCATTCTCAATAACACATTTTGATTCATCAAAGATAACTTTATATCCTTTATCACATAATTGACTAATGCTAAACAAGTTGTGTTTTAAGTTTTCAACCAAACACACATTTTTAATAAGAGTAGAGGATACATTACCGACATTGCCAACACCAATAATTTTTCCTTTTGAATTATCTCCAAATGATACATCTCCACCATTTTCGATCTTGGTAAAAGTTGAAAACCAAAAATAATTCTCAGTCATGTGTCTTGAACAACCACTGTCCAAGTACCACTTATTCTTTTTCTTTTTCAATCCCTGCAGAGAAAATTTCAAGTTTTAGGTACCCAAACATTTTTTGGTCCTTGAGAGTTAGCAATGGTTCTTTTTAGAACCCAATCACATTTCACACCATAATATGCATTTCTCTTCACTAGACATCTATTTTTCATATGACCATCTTGATTACAATAATGACATACAATTTGATTGTTAATAGATGTATTCTTCATAAAATAGTTCTTATAATACTTTTGCTTCAAATTAGGTTTATAGCCAAGACCTCTTTTGTCAAACACACATTTTTGTGAATTAAGCAAGTTATCTAACATCTTTTACCCATTTGTAAATTTTAAAACAATCTCATTTAACTCATTGCTCTTTTTTTTAAGCTTTTCATTTTCATTTTTCAAGTCATTTATGTGTGATTCTAGATGCTCCTGTGAAGTGCTAGATTTCTCATTTGATAAAGCAACTATATCATGCAATGATTTATTCTCTAATTCTAGGCATGTAATCTTTGTACTAAATGATTCATTATCATTTTTAAGCTCTATCATTTTCTTTTTAAGACATATATTCTTTTTACCAATCTTCATACACTCATCATGCAATTCTTTAAAGGCATCATATAATTCATCATATGTAGGAAGATCACTTACCTCATCAAGTTCATCACATGATTCTTCTCCAAAAGCCATGAGAGCTAAATTTGTCATTTCTTGTTGCTTTTCATCATCGCTTGTTTCCTCATCGCTATCATCCTACGTGGCCACAATAGCTTTCTTCTTGAGTTTGTTGAGGAGAGGACATTTCGGTCGTATGTGCCCGGGCTTCTTGCATTCATAGCAAGTGATTGGCTCTTTCTTCTCCTTTTTATTCTTGTAACCTCTGAACTATCTCTGCTCATTAGTCTTTTCGTAAAATTTTCTGAATCTTCTAGCCAACATGGCCAACTCCTCATCATACATCTCGTTTTCTTCATCACTCTCACGTTTTAAGGCTTTGAGAGCAATGTTTTTCTTCTTTTCCTCATGCCCTTTTTCTGCTGCCAAATCTTCTTCATATGAAATGAGATAGGTAAAACATTTAAATCTTTGGCTTCCTCAATGGCAGTCTTTTTTTGTCTCCATTCCTTAAGTAGCGACCTAATGATTTTCTTAACTTTCTCGTTATTTGAAAAGATTTTTCCTAGGGCTCCTCGAGTGTTCACTATGTCCGTAAATCTAGTATACATAGAATACACACTCTCATTTTGTTCCATTTGGAACAATTTATATTGTCGAGTGTACCTACTTATTTTAGACTCTTTCACTTGATTCATGCCTTCATAAACAACTTCAAGTTTGTGTCAAATTTCATTAGCACTTTCGCAACTAGACACTCTATGAAACTCTTTCTTATTTAGTGTACAAAACAAGACATTCATAGCTTTGGAATTTAGAGAAGCTTTTCTCTTTTCCAATTCATTCCATTCCCGTGAAGGTTTTGGAATATCTTCCCTGACTTCATTTTTAGTCAAAGGCATGAAATGACCATTATTAACGATTTCCCAAATTTCATAATCTAAAGTTTGCAAGTAAATTCTCATTCTAGTTTTCTAATACAGGTAATCGTTTCTATCAAAATATGGTGGTCTAGTGGTGGACTGTTATTCCCTAAATGTGGAATCATTTTAAGTTGCCAATGATCTTTAGCTCTAGACGGTTAAGTCTAAACAAGAGCACCTCGCTCTAATACCAAATGAAATACAAGTTGTGCAACCCAATAAGGGGGGTGAATTGGTATTTTAAAACTTATCCTAGCAAAACCACACAACAATCCAATCTACTGCCTTAATAAATTCAAAAATAATAATTTCAATAAAAGCACAATAATAAATGAGTAAGGGAAAAAAATAAACACACTAATTTTTACGTGGTTCGGCAATCCCCGCTTACATCCACCCCTCCAAGCGATCCAAGCTTGAGGATTTCACTAGTCAAGCCTTCCAAGGCTTCAAATGCTTACAATTGACTTCAAGGTGTCAATGAACCTTTAAAACAAAGAGATTATCTCACAATCTCTTCACTCAAGTGTCTCACACACTCAAACACTCACAATTAAAATTAGGAAATGAAAAATACAATAAAAACTCTCTTAAAGAGTAGATATATAAATTGAAGAACAAATACAATAAAAACTCTCTTAAAGAGTAGATGTATAAATTGAAGAACAAAGATGATTTAATGTTTGATGATTTGCGAAATGAGGCTCAATATATATTGTGTGCTTTTTTATTTTGCTTGCTTGAGAGCTTGAAAATGAATTAGATTTGAATTTATATAATTTGAGCTAAAAAACTAGCCGTTATGCACATTTTGGTGATAATCGGCGTACCGTTTATGGAATCCGGTTAGCCGCTTTTATGTTACCGTTACAACATATATTTCAATTTTGAAAATCCGATATGCTGCTTTTGAAATCTGAATAGCTGTTTATGTTCCAGAAGCTTACTACCCAAAATTCGATCTTCCGCTTGTCAAATTCGGTTAGCCGCTTGCTACAGTAACTGCTAAAGTGAACTTTTTTTTAAAATTATAGTTTGACCCAAAAACTTTATAAAACGTTATTATGGCCCAACACGTTATGAAAGTTTTCAAATAGGTCCAATTTCAGAATTTCTAAATAATGCTTTGTCAATCCCAAAACTTTCTGATATGACCCAAAATGTGTGAAATTATAGAATGACCCAAAATATTTAAATATTTTCAAGTAGGTCCAAATCTGAAATTCAAAATAATATTTATTAAAATCAAATATTGTAAAGTTCTTTCATTTTAGTCCACAACTTGAAAAACAACTTAACTCCATAAAATTATTTTCGTATTATAAAAGTACAATACATAAATCTTTATTTAACCAACACATGTGGTTTGTTATCATCAAAATCAATATTTATAGCCATATAGGCTAACATCAAGTAGATTCAGTTATGCAAAGAACCCCTTCACAACCAATGGGAATGGGTACACAACCCCGCTTTGGCTACAGCTACCCCCACCTCCGCAGCAATTGCTTGGAAGAACCCCGATCCAACATATGTCAATGCCACCACCTCCGCCACCCCCTGCCCCTCCACCATCCCATCAGGTTGAAGCCTTGAGAAAGACGTGATATTTTGACTAAAATTTGTTGATTGCTCATTGTAGTACTTCTTGTTTCTTCGTTATCGCTATTTCTTTCTTTAATTGCATTCCTTTCACAGTCTTTATTTTGATGGCACAGCTACTACGTCCTATTAATTGATTGTACGCGATGGCAATGACATCTGATGAAACCAAAACCATATTCAGTCACTGTGACAGAGCTATACCGTCTTTAAATATTGATTTGCATTATGCACATTGCTCGGTGAATCTAGAACAATGTAAAGTATTTGGTGACATGATTCCAAAGAAATAAGTTGAGAAGCACTTCTTAAATACCCTTGCTTCGGTGACCTGTTCACAGTGCAATGAGACAATGGAACGTGAAATTTTAGCCATCCATAAAGGTGAAAATTGCCCTCAAAGGATTGTCACTTTATGAAACTTTTGAGTTTTCATTGCCTGCAGTTGATCTGGTCAAGCAGCAGGAAGTAATCTCATAGAACTTTGTCATCTGTGTAACAGATATATTAAGTTGCGATAAATATATTGCCATGAAAGTAGGTGCACGGGTGTCCCAGAAAACGCTATAGGATCTTCCAGGGATGTGAGGGCAACTGAAAGATACGAAGGGGCTCACAGGAGGCCGGCACCCCCGCCGCCAAACGAGTTTTCTCAGAAACAATTTCTACTCACCATAGCAATAACAGGCGTTGCTGTTCTATTAGGATCTCTTTTTCTACCAGAGAAAGACAGAGACTAGTCAAGTACATTAGTAGTAGAATAGAGGATCAACATGGGGAGGAGAGTCTCTGAAATAACGCTTAATTTTATTGTGCTATTAAACCCCATAATTTTAAAGTTTTCTCAGACTTTTCCAAACTTTAAAATTTCGAATTAGAAAATTACTCTATACACACACGTACAATCATCATCAATATTATTATCATTATTATATGGAGCCAATTTTCTTAGAAAAAAATCTAAAAAAATTATAACTTACTTTAATATGAAGTTTATTTATATTTATAATTAGTCCAAAGCGAGTCTAGGATTTTTTATTGCTACATGGATGTTATTCTTATATAAAATATAGCTAGAGAGTTGTTTTAATATATAAAAACTTTAGGTCAAGCCTACAATGATACCATAAAAAATTATATAAATACTTGTTTAATTCTAATTTTGTCTGTTTAGTCTTTATATTTTGAAAAGTAGTCAAAAACATTTATATTATTAATTATATTACACTTCCGCCCTTATTTTTGACTATTTTTCATCTTAAGTGTAAAAAAAATAATAAAACACATTAGCGGCAGTTAGACATAAATACATATCAAATTCAAAAAAATCATCTCCAATAAAAACTTCTTCAACTTGCAATTCTAGCAAAAACTTCTTCAAGGCATATATACACGCCAACAAAAACATCTTCAAGGCATAAACTCTTACAAAAAGGTTAACTGAATCAATTTTCATTTGCTGCATTTGGAAAATAATTATATATACATACCAAAGAGAATATTTGTATGCCTACATACCTTCTTTAAAATAATTTGATGCAACTTTTTGGCCAAGCAACAGTGCTTCCCAAAGCCTTAACTATTATATGAGCTTCATATGTCACTTTATATAAAGTCACTTCATCCGTATCATCAGATATTGATTCTACCCAAACTTTCCAACAATCTCTTCCAAGAGGCATGTGGTGAACTTTTGTCTTACTGTCTGTTGACGCAATCTTTCCTTCAGCCACAATTTCATCAACATCATTTTAATACCAATTCAATAAATAACATCTTGCATTTTCATAGTGACCATTTTCTTGCATTGTATCGCTTCCTTGTTGTGACTATAAGCAACAAGCATATGGATTTACAACTTATATAAGCAAGAAATAAATTTTGCTTTAGCCATTACTTTTTTTTTCTTTTCAATGAAACATTCTTAATAAGTTTGAAAAAAGATAAAAAAGCATTACCTGAGGAGTACAAGATTGAGAAGTTATAATATCATCAAAACATTTGCTTGGATTTTGTAAATGATTAGAATTCTCTTAAGTCTTAGAATGGATTTTCAAATAACTACTTACATGTATGCATTATCATATAGTCATTTACCTCTTGGCATTGTTTTAAGAGCGCAGCTGTCAAATGCTCATAATTCTTTTCAAGGACAGACATTCTTTCAAATTGAGCTTGCAGTTGGTTTTGAAGTTCTTTTACTTTTCCACTAGATTGACTATGTGCTTCTAATTGAGTAGGAGTGACTCCAAACCCCAGTCCTCGAACTTGTCCACGCTTTCAGGTCCAAATACTTTTGCAATAGCATCATTACGTATATTGTTATAATTGCATTATCTTTTGAATGGTGACACTCTTGAACTTTTTCCTAAAAGTAGGCAAAATAACATTATTAATAACATACATATGAATAGTTATAACAAGAATACTTTGTATAGATATCCCCTATCAATGCTTTAAAAGCTGTTTCATTAACAAGTTGATCATTCGTTTTAAGAAGGCCTTCAATCCAAACATCAACTCTAGTGATTTCGGATGGATTTGAACTCTTTTTTTTTCTACAATTACGAAAAATATGTCATTTAAAGTAAATCAAATAAGTGTCAAAACATAATTGAATTAAATAAATCCATACCATGGTATGCTCCTTTCTAGCATAACCTAGTCCGCCTATTGAATGAACTACTTCCTAATTATTTCTCATTTCTCTAAACTTTTTGCTTATTGCCCATCAATCAAACATTGAAATGTATAATTTTTATAGACATGAAACTTAATTTGAATATTATTAGTGCAATGCAATGGACTAACTTACTTAAAATTCTGGAGACAATCTTTGCTTGACAAATTTAGCCCAATCATCTTTGGAAGTTATATTTTTTGGCCTAATAAGAGCAAGTGCACGTGCTCTATTATGTTCTTTGTTGGCTTGCTTGATCTTAGTTGTTAGCTTTAATTTGTATCATCTTCAGCAATCACTTATCATTCTTAAAGCCAAGCGTTTACGAGACTCATCCACAACGAATTTTTCCTATATAAATTTTAAGAAAAATGCAAACCATTAGTTGACATAATAAATCTCAAGATAAATGATGCATTTGTTAATAAAGATAATTATTACATAATATCATATACCTGCACTAATGACCAAAGATCTTCTTTTAGCTTGCAGTCAACTGAAAGCCATTTTTCCATACAAACAGGCACATGTTCTCGTGTTATCACTCCAATAAAAAATGTATATTTGTCATAATTTACACTTACTGGCTGGCCATATTCGTTAAACTCAATGCTCAATGGTGGAGATCGATTTTGAATCATTCCAAGTTTGGTTGGACCTGTTTTCTTTTTGGTACCTCTGTCATCAGATTGAGATGTGTGCGCATTTTCTCTATTGCTAGTTGCTAATGGTCCATTCTCCTCTTGAATAGTTGCATTTTCTCCAAATTTATCACGACTTCTTTTCTCAGCTTGCCTAGAAGACTTTATACATAGCATAATTAATGTAGGAATAAACAGAAATAAAATAAGTACATAAAGATAAAAAAATTATAATTTACTTACTTCAGCATTGTCCATTTCTTTTACTCTCTGCACAATTGTTAAATGCTTAACAAAATGCATATATTATTATGAAAAGAGATTAATGCCAATGACAAAGCTAGAGCTTTGTTTAGAAATAACCATATAAAAATAATCAGCTTTGTTTAGAAATAACCATATAAAAATAATCACTTAGAAATAAGCATATAAACATAATCGTGTATTTTAAGGAACTAATTAACAGATTCATGAAAACAAATAATTATAACAATAAACTATAATTCAAGAATACATAAATAATTAATATACTAAATTAGTCATCACGCACTATATCCTCAACTCCTTCCCTTCTAAGAGGTTCATCCTCATTATCATTTTTAGTTTCATGCCCACTCATGTCAATTGATGGGCATATATTGTAATCATTCTCACTAGCCAATAATAAATCTTGGAACCCTCTTTGTTGTGCTTTCAATACTACATACCAATTTGATTTTTTAGTATCCGTATAATAAAATACTTGTTTAGGCTGTGAAGCTAAAATGAATTGATCATTTCCAAATTGGCTTTGTCCTTCGTGAAGGTTAACCAAAGTGAATCATTCATTCACTTTAACACCATTAACTATATCAGCCCAATCACATTTGAAAATGGGGACCTGAAAAGTATTATAGGCAACCACCAATATATCTCTCAAAACTCCATAGTAAGTGACTTTCCCAACAACTTGTGTAGAGTCCCTTGCACTAGCTCTGCAAATTGTATTTGCTTCAAGTGAAACATCACTATCTTGTCAAGACTTTTCAACTTCCTTTGTATGAAATCGGAGGCCATTAATAACATATCCAGCAAATGACATTGCTTGATTCCTTGGTCCTCTTGCAAGCTAAATTAAAGTTTTTGGCAAATTGGTTTGTCTTTTCTGCATTGTTATCTGTTGAAAAAAAAAGGTTAAGCATAAGTTCAAAAACATAAATGTTGCATATTTGTAAAAAGAAAAACTAAATTACTTATAACCTTATTATTTAACCACGTGCTAAAACTGTCCATATGTTTTTTCTGTAACATGGTTTCATTTCTCAAAAGTTATTTTATCCATACACTTTAGTTCTTCCAAGTGGTCTCTAGAGAAAAAATGAACCTTAAGTTAATTTTCACATCTTTTAAACTTGAAAAACAACAATTACATATTGTACTGAAGTCGTACTCCATATGAGGTTGGACCTCTGAGTTGTTAAACAAAATGTATCGATGAGCAATATTTAACATCTCATCCGAAAGAATAACACACTTGCCTCCATATATTGGACGCCCTCCTAATAATAAGTCATTCTCATATTCTTCATTTCTCCCATGTTGAGTATCTATTTCAGTTGTCTGCTTTATATATTTGCCACAAAATGATGCATACTCTTCAGCAATGTACCGCTCAGCTATACATCCTTCAGATCGTGAACGATTTTCAATATATCCCTTCAAAACTTTCATAAACTTGAGACATAACATAGGTAAAATAAATTAATTATTTTTTTCATAAACTTATTGATTCTATTTTTTAAAACTGGTGGCAAGTAAAAACCTCACAATTGGGTACATCCAGCAATATTGTACCGACTCAAATAGACGAGCTTATCTTCCTAGATGAATAGTTAAATAGATCATGATATCAAAGAACGAAAGTGGGAAGAATCTCTCTAACATGTACAATGTCTCAGTAACTTCTTCCTCCAATTGTCCTAATTTACCACTATCTACGACCGCATTTTACAATTCGTTAAAAAATGCACATAATCGAAAACTTGCCTTTCGTGGACCCTTCAGTAAAATTCCTCTCAAAGCTACAGGTACGAATTGTTGCATTAGAATATGGAAATCATGAGACTTGAGTCCAACCACCTTGCATTCATCCACTGAAATACATTTTGCTATATTTGAGCCATAAACATCAGGTAGATTTAAACTAGCAAGCCTTTTACAAAATATTAATTTCTTTTTTTTAGAGAGCGTGTGTGTTGCAACAAGTAACTTTAGTAAATTGTTCTCTTTCTTAGGATGCAAATCCTTTCTAATGTCCAAACTTTTCAAATCTAATCTTGAATTAAGACCATCTTTTGTTTTCCCTTTTATATTCAAGAATGTACTCATAATACTATCATATATGTTCTTCTCAATATGCATCACATCCAAGTTATGGCGCACCAGCAAATTCGATAAAAATTAATTAAAAAAAAGTTAGCTATGATATTGCATTTTAAAACCCATTATGCAAATATAGAATAATGGAAAGAAGATAAAATAATATGATTAGTATAACATACCTTCCAGTAAAAAAAATATTGATTTCTTCTTCTATAATGATGAAGAATCTTTCTTCATTTTTTTTCTTAATTTACCCCAATCATTTACTAAGTTTTTAACTTCAAAATAAATGTCTTCACCAGTGAATATCTTGGTCTGGTGCCTTCTTCAATTACACCATCAAACCATGCTTGTTTCCTCCTAAATGAATGGTTAGAATGAAGAAATCGCCTATGACTCATGTATGCAAACTTTTTGCTATATAACAACCATTTCGAACAAGGATTTTGATGACATATGAGTCATGCCAATTGTCCCTTTGTAGACCAACCTGACAGATTTGCATAAGTTGGGAAATCATTAATCGTCCACATTAAAATTGTCCTTAAGTTAAATGTGGATTCACTCAATGCATCATACAGTTCAACTCCATTTATCCATGACTCTTTCAAATCTTCTACAAGCGATGCCAAATAAATATCTATGTCATTACCTAGTTGTTGTGGCCTTGGGATTAATAAACTTAACATTAAACTATCCTTGGACATGCATAAACATGGAGGCAATTGTAAATGGACAAAATTATAGGCCAACAACTATATCTTGTGCTAAGATCTTGGAAGGGATTAAAACCATCAGTAGCGAGGCCAAATCTAATGTTTCAGGGATCAGTTGCAAAAGACGGCCACTTTTTGCTTATAGTATCCCATGCAAGCGAATCGACTGGATGCTTCATTTTGTCATCTTGACTTTTATGAGTTTGATGCCACCTAAGTTGTTCTGCCATATTAATTACACTAAACATTCTTTTAAGTCTTAGTATTATTGGGAAATAATGCAAAACTTTGGCAGGAACTCCTTGTTGAATCTTTTCACTGCACTCATTAATTTTCCATCAGGAAACGCCACATTTAGGGCACACATGTGCATTTTCTAACTCCTTCTAAAAAGGCAACTATCATTTATACAAGCATGTATTTTTTTCATACCCAAGGTCAAAGGTCTTAAATGGCTTTTTTGTTGAATATAGTGACTCAAGAAGTGTGTTTTGTGATGGAAAAATATCAGGAACAATTTGAAGAACTTCATCAAAACCTTTATTGGATATACCATGGGTAACTTTATGCTTGAATAAGGAAATTGTTGCAGATATTTTTGTGTGCTTTATACATCCAGGATACAAGGAGGAGCGCAGTATAACTGAACACACTAGTCAGTTTTAGGGTTTGGTTGATTAGTTGACTACTATAAAAATTATTCTAAATGATGAGTTACAATTATTGTTGTTGCTTAATTCTTTATCTGACAGTTGGGAGACATTAGTGGTGTCAGTAAATAATTCAGCGCCGAACGGGAAATTAACTTTGGATAGAGTCACAGATAGGTTGCGGAATGAAGAATTTAAAAGAAAGAATGTTGAAACTGTTCCCTCTAAGTCAGTTGCACTTGCTTCAAAAAAGCAAGAAATGCGGGGGAAAAGCCAAAGCAGAAATTTTCACCAGCAGAATAATGATAACTCTAGAGGAAGATTTAAGTCCCAGAGGAGAAACATAGAGTGCTTTTATTGTTAAAAAATGGGTCACGTTAAAAAGGAGCGTAGACTGTGGAAAAGAGGATAGGCAAAAGAAAATGGTGATGCTAAGAAAAATGATAAAGAGAACACTGCAGCCATAGTTGACGGTGATTTGGGTATTGTTTATGATGAAAGCTCAGTAAATCTCACTTGTCATACCAATGATTGGGTAATTAATTCGGGTGCTTCATTTCATGTTATTGTACATCGTGATTACTTCACATCCTATGTTAATGGTGATTATGGCCATGTTCAGATGGGAAATGGGGAGGCATCCAAAATTGTGGGCATATGAGATATTTGCTTGGAAACCAGCATTGGTTGTAAGTTGTTTCTTAAATATGTCATACATGTACCAAATATTTTCCTTAATTTTATCTCTAAAGGCAAACTTGATGATGATAGTTATACCAACCAATTAGTGAAAGAAAATAGAAGCTCACCAAAGACTCCCTAGTGCTAGATAAGGGAAGGAAAGTAAATAGCCTCTATATGTTAGAAGCCAAGATCAAGAAAGAAGATGTGAATGTGGTTGTAAAATATTCTAATATTGAGGCATGCCATAAAAGGTTTGGTCACATTGGTGCGAAAGGGTTAGAAACGCTTGTTAGAAAGGCATTTCTATCTAGCTTCGCAGGTATGTCCCCTAAGATTTGTGTTTATTGCTTAGTTGGAAAGACACACAGAGTAGCTTTTAAAAGTTTTTCTCCATCTAGAAAGTCACAAATCCTCGATTTGATTCACACTAATGTTTGCATGATCCAAAGTTGATCAATAGGAGGTGCACTTTATTTTGTAACTTTTATTGATGACTGTTCTAGAAAAGTGAGGGCTTTTATTTTGAAATCTAAAGACTATGTGCTTGATATATTTAATTTCTTTCATACTTAAGTTAAGAAAGAGACATGAAGAAAATTAAAATGTGTTAGGGCAGGTAATTGTGGTGCGTATAGAAGACCATTTGAGCAGTATTGCAAATCCCACGGAATAAGACTTGAGAAGACTGTACCAAAAACCCCGCAGCAGAATGGTATTACAGACAAGATGAACAAAACAATTTAATAGAGGATCAGGTGTATGTTTTCTGATGCCAATCTTCCTAAATCTTTCTGGGCAGAGGCCATGCATACTACAGTTGACTTGATTAACATTTCTCCTTCAGCTCCATTAGATGGCGATGTACCTAAGAGAGTTTGGACAGGGAAAGATGTCTCTTATAAACACTTGAGAGTATTTGGTTGCAGAGCATATGTTCATATCCCTAAAGATGAGACATAGAAGCTTGATGATAAAGCCAAAGAATGCATTTTCTTAAGCTATGGGTATAAAGAATTTGGATACATATTATGGGATCCAATAGCAAGAAAATTTATTAGAAGCAGAGATGTTGTGTTCCTTAAAGATCAGATAGTTGGTAATGCGAAGAAGAATAACGAGCCTCAATTATCTCTAGAGTTTCATATTATTCCAACTTCAGTTTCTCCATCTGTAGTTCATAACGATCGTGGGGGAGCTGGAGATGATAATAAGGATGGTCCAGCAGACCCATGTGAGCAAGCATCTCCAGAACCACTTGGACCAACAATGGAGCCAAAATTGAGGAGATCCACCAGAGAACGACGACCTTCCACTAGATATCCTTCACATGAGTATGTGATGCTCACAGATAAAGGGAGGCCAAAATGTTTTGAAGAAGCCATGTCTCACCAACATAAAAGTAAGTGGGTTAAAGCCATGCAAGAGGAGATGAAATCCTTGAATGAGATCCATACTTATGACCTAGTGAAGCTACTTAAAGGAAAAGGGGCACTGAAAAACAAATG
Organism: Citrus medica; assembly: GCA_002013955.2. Taxonomy (NCBI): domain Eukaryota; kingdom Viridiplantae; phylum Streptophyta; class Magnoliopsida; order Sapindales; family Rutaceae; genus Citrus; species Citrus medica. The sequence goes on from MKYO02015788.1 coordinate 133,527, forward strand.
GGTTTACAGGTTGAAAACTAAAAATAACTCTCAACAGTGATACAAGGCTATATTGGTTGTGACGGGTTTCGGTAAGAAGAAAAGTGTTGACTTTGAAGAAATATTTTCTCCTGTGGTAAAGACGTCCTCTATCCGAGTAGTTCTGGGATTAGCAGCTAGCTTGAACTTGGAGATTGAACAGCTTAGTGTCAAAATAGCTTTCTTATACAGTGACTTAGATGAGGAAATATACATGGAGCAACTTAAAGTGCTTAGTGTCAAAGGCAAAAAAGAACTTGTGTGCAAGTTGAAGAAAAACTAATATGGGTTGAAATACACACCAAGGCAGTGGTACAAGAAGTTTGATTCTTTTATGGAGAATCATAGTTTCAGCAAGACTATGTGCGACCATTGTGTCTTTGTGAAGAAGTTTGGTGATAATAATTTTAGGGATATTATCATTTTACTACCAAAGTTTTACTGACATATCATGTCAGTACCAAGGTTTGCCGAAAAATGCATTTTACTACCAAAGTTTTACGCCGTTATCAGTTCACTACCATTCTTTAACAACGATAAAATTTTGCTAATGTCATAAGGGCATCAAAGACATTTTCAACTGTAAGAGTAAAATTATCTGTTAATTTGATAGATAAATTATCATTTTACTACCAAGTTTTTAAGGGAATTATCATTTTACTACCAAATATTTAGGGGAATTATCATTTTACTACCAAACTCTTGGGGGTAAAATCAACTTTTAACTCAATATTTGTTAAATATTAACTTTTTCTTAACGGAATGGTAGTGAATTGATAACAGTGCAAAACTTTAGTAGTAAAATGTATTTTTCGGCAAACCTTGGTACTGACATGATATGTCAATAAAACTTTAGTAGTTAAATGATAATTTCCCATAATTTTATTATTATTTTGCTTTATGTGGATGACATGCTGATTGTTGAGCAGGATGCGAGTAGGATTGACAATTTGAAGAGAGAGCTTAATAAGTCTTTTACAATGAAGAACCTGGGACCGAAAAAATAGATTCTTGGTGTGAAAATATCTCGCAATAGAAAAGTTGGGAAGTTATGGTTATCTCAAGAAGCATATATTAAAAGGGTTCTTAAAAGATTTGGCATGAGTAAGGCAAAATCTATTTATTCTTTATCTGCAGGCCATTTCAAGCTTAGTTCCGAGCATTGTCCTACAAGTGAGAAAGAGAAGCAAGAGATGAAAGGATTTCCTTATGCTTCAACAGTTGGTAATTTGATGTGCGTCATGGTTTGTACAAGACCAGATATTGCTCATGCAATTGGTGTAGTTAGTCGGTTTCTCTTCATTCCAGGCAAAGAACACTAGACAGCAGTAAAATAGATTCCCAGATACCTCAGAGGCACTTCCAAGGCATGTTTATGTTTTAATAGTAACAAACATGTATTACAAGTGTACACTGATGCATACATGGCAGGAGATGATGATTCCAGAAAATCTTCATCAAGATATTTGCTCACCTTTGTAGGGAGAGCAGTCTCATGCTAGTCCAGACATCAGCAATGTGTTGTCTTGTCTACCACAGAAGCAGAGTATATTATAATCACTAAAGGTTTCAAAAAAACCTTGTGGATGAAGAATTTCCTACAAGAGTTGGGTGTGAAACAAGACAATTTTGTTCTGTACTGCAACAGTTGGAGTATCATTCACTTGGTAAAAAATTCGACATATCATTCAAAATCCAAGCATATTGATGTGAGGTATCATTGGATACGATACGTGCTTGAGAAGAAACAATTGCAGCTTGAGAAGATACACACAACGGAGAATGGGTCAGATATGATGACAAAGTCATTGCTGAAGGAGAAGCTGAAAAGCTGTATGTGGAAAGCGGGTTTGGTGGTGCCCCCTACATGATCTGGAGGGGGAGGTTTGTTGGGTTCATCTCATTTGGGTAGCCCAAACCCAAAGTTTAATAAGTTTGGATAGTTAAGTAATTAAAAGAATCATTGACGGCTATGTGAAAATTGCCATGAAATTTGCCTTTAAAAAACAAGCGGCAGCCCTAATTTGTGCATCGCAAAAAGGCGAGTGAGAAAAGAGAGAAGAAGACAGTGGTTGGCGATTACAATTTGGGGACAAGATTTTCAATCTTTAATTAGGTGATTGGAAACCCTAATTTGTGCATCGCAAAAAGGCGAGTGAGAAAAGAGAGAAGAAGACAGTGGTTTGCGATTACAATTTGGGGACAAGATTTTCAATCTTTAATTAGGTGATTGGAAGGTAATTGTAACTCTGTTTTCTCCTAAGTTTTAAGGGTAAGTTTCTAACATCGTTTTCTATAATCCTACTGGTCTTAATTTTTATTTTATCATCTCTTTAGTTATTATTTGAGATACCCACTCATTAGAAAGACAATTATTAAACCGTTACTATAAACTAAAAATATTGAGATTCTTAATGTTGTTAGCCTTTAGTGTCATCTAGAAAAGAATTTATACTATAATCTCATTAATATAGTGGAAGATTAAATCAAACTAAGGTCCCGTGGTTTTTCTCGCTTTGGGTTTTCTATATAAAAATATATATCTCTTGTGGTTGGTTTTTGTTTTGAATTTTTTTGGTTTATTTTTGCCTATTTATTTGTGGTGCACGTCATATTTTAATCATACAAAGAGGGAGAAAGTTTTATTTTCACTTAATTTATAACTGGTTGTGGTAGTCTCTTTCCCAACACCACCTCAGAACAAATTTCTTTTTTTTTCCATCTTTTTTTGGAGGGCCACATCCAAATTTTAATGTTGAATTCAGTTTCCTGCATCGATACAAATCACTTTTTTTAATTTAAAAACTAAAGAAATATTTGCAATACCTAATTAATTAGTTTAGAAGAAGGGGTAATGCCCCCCGTGCAATAGTAATAGCGGCGATTTGCTAGAAGATACAACGATTGAAATTCTAGGAAGCTTATACGATATATGTGTGTTTACAATATTTGGTATGATTTAGCTAAGCATGTTGAATTCATGCACAAACATGTCAAAAAATACGACGTTGATCATTCTCTTGTCTTTTTAAAACTTCTTGGTTTTTTTCATTCTTGGTCCTCGTACCATGACAAAACGTTGTAGTAATAATTGTATAGAGTTTGAAACTACTAAATTTCAAATGTATCATTTCACTATTTGTGATTTTGCTTACTTTAATGGATTTTGTTACTAGATTCTGTAAGGATAAACATGATGGGAATGGCAGAATACGCAAGATGATCCTTTCGTTTTACATAAATAGTATCGGCCATGAGACACAGAATCCGTTCTGTTATGAATTTCAAAATTGTTTTTGGTATTACATTATTGGTATATGTAATGAGTCTTTCTCTCTTTGTTAGTTAAAAGTGCTTCAACATCCTCTTAAATTGTTAATGTAATTTGGTTGGTTTTTTATTAATTTCTTCAAGCACTTCATTTTTTTTTTATAGGATTAGACTCTTATCAGCATTTAAAGATTTTGAACAACATATTTTTTAATGATAATATATAAGTAGGAATTATTTTTTTTATTTTCTTATCTATTAACTACCAATCACTATTAAATTTTTGCTAAAAAATAAGTTGAGATAATGAGAGAATCAAGATCCTTATGTACATGCCAACATCAACATTCCAGCTAGAGATGGCAGAAAAGCCCACCCGGACCGGACCCGGCACATCCGGTCCGGATAAAACCCAGACCGGATGCATGAAAAAAGCGGATTCGGGCATTGATTTTCAATGCCCGGCTGTTTCCGGGCACGGGTCCAATCACAACACCAAGAACCTAGAACCCGGAACCCGGAACCCGGACCCGTGCCCGCTTTTTTATTAAGTAAAAAAAAAGGAAAATATAAAAAAAAAAATTACATTTTCCTTTGCCCAATTTCCCCCAAACTCAACCGGCCAACTCTAAATCGCGAATTCGCGACAAGTCTCAGAATCGGCACCTCCTCCCTCCGTCTCTCCACCAACAGGCACCACCCATCCTTCACCGATGGCGATGCAGTATTGACAGTTGACGTGAGAAGCGCCAAGCGATCGGGGCTCGCATGGACGGTTGCTTTTGCGGCCTTCGTCTACGCCACTTACGGCGTTTACTACTATCAGTACGAGCATATGCCTCCTCCTCTCACCGCCGACCAGGTCGGAAAACGAGGATTCTCCGAGTTTGAGTCTATCAAGCACGTCAAAGCGTTGACTGAACTGGGCCCTCATCTCGTTGGCTCCGATGCTCTTGATCGCGCTCTTCAGGTGGTATTCGTTGAATATCGTTGGCTCTGATGCTCTTGATCGCGCTCTTCAGGTGGTATTCGTTGAATTTATTTTTTTAATGAATAATGTTCGACATTTGTTATGTGGAGGTGAGTGATGTAAGCATTCTAAAATGTTATGCCATTCCCGCTTGGGCAAGCCAGTGTTGGCCAGTTCTTTTGCATGTTGCTTCGCAGGTCTGATATCTATATACCATAATTGAAAAAAAAACAAAATATAACAAATAAAAAAACATATAACAAACATAAATTAGTTAACGGAATCTACTTTTACATAGGTAACAGGGAGGTAGCTAGTGTGATGATAACAATAAAAAGGGGAGGTTAGAGAGTGAAGGGACCTGGGATTGATTGAAAGGGGCATTGGGGTCACAGTTGAAACAATTTTTCTGATTCTATCATCATCACTCAAATCCGGGTAGAGAAAACCCGGAAAAAAACCCGTGCCCGGATAGTGTCGGGCAAGTGCCCGGCCCGCATAAAAAAATTTCGGGCACGGTGCGGGTCTGGGTAGCTACGTTTGACATCCGGATCGGTCCCGGGCAGCCCCAAACCCGGACCCGACCTGGACTTTTGCCATCTCTAATTCCAGCCCTATTTTTATTCATCTAACGACAAGCAAGATCATATATATATATATATATATTTATTTATTTATTTATTTATTTATTTATTTAAGCGAGAAACAAATGCTGCATAGCCGTTCAACTTATTGCCAAAATGGCAACGAGTTCGGTGAGGTCATAGAAGTACATGCTTTTAGATTATCTAGGTACAGATAAATGGAACACATTGGTTTTTCGCTGATATATATACTCCTTCCCATCTTGATCCTCTATTGTGCTGCTAATGCACTTGACTAGTCTCTGTCTTTCTCCGGCAAAATAAGAGATCCCAATAGAACAGTAATGCCTGTTATTGCTATGGTGAATAGAAATCGTTTCCGAGAAAACTCATTTGGCGGCAGGGGATGCCGGCCTTCTGTGAGCCCCTTGGTATCTTTCAGCTGCCCTCACATCCGTGGAAGATCCTATAGCGTTTTCTGGGACAGCCGTGCACCTAACTTTCATGTTATATATTTCTCGCAACCTAATATATTTGTTACACAGACGACAAAGTTCTGTGAGATTACTTCCTGATGCTCGGCCAGATCAACTGCAGGCAATGGAAACTCAAAAGTTTCGCAAAGTGACAATCCTTTGAGGGCAGTTTTCACCTTTATGGATGGCTAAAATTTCATGCTCCACTGTCTCACAGCAGTGCGAAGAGACCACCGGAGCATGGCCCCGCATGGGTATTTAAGAAGTGCTCCTCAACTTATTTCTTTGGAAATCACGTCACCAAATACTTTACAACGTTCCAGATTCCGCGAGCAATGTGCATAATGCAAATCAATATTTCAAGACGGTATAGCTCTGTCACAGTGACTGAATATGTTTTATTCGATTAAGATGGGACTCAATCGATCAGTCTTTATCTGAGCCCAGCCATGACCTTTTTTTATATTTTTTTATATTTTTTTTTTTATTTTTAAATATTCTTTTATAGTAGGACTGCAATTCTTCATTCTCTACTAATAATATTGTATCATTATTATTTCATTTTTATATTGAATTTGGTTGTAAGGAATTTAATAAATTATTTCTTATTTAACTTAACAACAATACAACATGTAATGAGTTGTGACTAAATTGACAAGTAAATAAATCAAATGCAAAATACTAAATTAATTCAAAATAAAGACAAAAGTTAGTGGAGTGAGTTGTGACTAACTGACTATGTATGTGGAGTGTGTGTTTTTAACTTGTAAGTGTTATTTTTTTTTAATTTTAAAAATTAATTTAAGGATAAGGGTCAAATTAAGGCTTTTAATACGGTCTTAACTCTAATTTAAATATAACCGAACCTGATTTATTGAGCCATTGTCTGAATTAAATCCTTAAATTTGAGATAAAATCCTGAAAATTAGGACCGGTCAGGCCTTTTGCCCCTCCCTACCAACCTTAAAACGAAACTACTTATTGAAATCAGTAGCAACTAATTTAACGTCCAAATCGAGTGGTAACGAACACCTGGGGCATCAAATTGACAATCAAATCGTCTGGTATCTGAATTGGGTCGGATTCATTTCGAGGTCATGGTAGTGAAATTGATGCCTTGTTGTCCGAGCTTATCTCAGAGACCTTTACCCAAACGAGTACAAATCAGAACCCAAATGAAATACACAACAACGACGAGGTCTGAGATTTTAACTTCTTCTGCGGCTGCTTCTTCCGCAAGTGCTTCTGGGTTAAGGGTCTTTGTGCTTTCCGATTTACACACTGATTACTCTGAGAACATGACATGGGTCAAATGCTTGTCCGCTACAAGACACAAGAAAGATGTTCTTCTTGTTGCTGGTGATGTTGCGGAGAAGTATGACGATTTCGTTTTTACTATGTCCCTTTTGAAAGATCGCTTTCAACGTGTCTTATTCGTGCCCGGAAACCATGATCTTTGGTGCCGTGGGCAGGAAGATGATTCTGTAAGAAAAAATTTTGTTTCATTTTCTTGCATTATGTTTTAGTTGTGTTTTTTTTTTATTGTTTATGCTGTTGACTTGTATGTGAAATTTATTAACTTTATGTAGTTATCAAAAACTTAGGATTCATAATTATTATTATCATACCTTATGATTCATGTTGATGCATTATTTTCATACAAATGGATTGGGAATTTAGATTGGATTGATAAGTTAGACAAGTAATTTGTTACTGGTTAGGCAAATGTATGTGCAAATTCATCTAATTTGAAAACGAAAATATAATTTGAGTAAAAAACATGAATTTAGTACATTTTTGGATTAGATTGATTCTTATCCCTTAACCGATCAATTTAATCTTCTTGAAGTTAGATTGATTCTTATCCACTTAATGGTCAATGTTAGTTTAACTGGGTTTTGATATAATCCAATGGATTTAAATTGACAAACTCACCTAGGTAAAGAGCAATGCAGGGTGTATCATTTGTTTCTTATTACATTTTGAGTAAATCAAGTGTTCTTGATTCTACCTTTTGTTTGGCATTTTATTTTTCAGTACAGTTAAATGATGTCATGAATTTTTTCAATCTAAGAAGAGCCATAACAGGCTGTTCTGGCAGAATTCAGATTAAGTATCTCAACTGATACAATACAAGCACAGTAAATGTAATTTTAGTCTAGACGATGCTTCTCCATCATCAAAATGGCGGTGTTGTTCATTATTTTAACCCATCTTATGCATCTTTGTCTTTCTTTAGTTGCCATATCTTTTACAGTGCCAGTAAAATTTTATCCAACGGCAGTTTGCAATCTTACAATTAGCATAGTATTTGTTTCTTCTTGTTTAAGTTTCTGCGCTTAGAAAATGTAGTCTGAATTTATATTGCACTTGTTTTTTCAGCTTGATTCTCTTGAAAAGCTGAATAAATTGCTTGATGCATGTAGAGGACTGGGAGTTGAGATCCATCCAGTGGTCATAGATGGCGTGGGAATCATTCCTCTTTTCTCTTGGTACCATGAGGTAATTAGTTAATGAATTTGTGTTTCAGATCTCTGCTTCCTGTTTATTGATGACTTTGTCAAAGCAATGCCTTTTCTTTTCTGTTGTTTCTCTAATGTTTAAAATCCTTAATTGTGCGTCCATGTACTCTGTGTCTTCCTTCTTTTGCAGAGCTTTGATAGAGAAAAGGATATAAGTGGCATCCGCATTCTGCCATTGGAGATGGTGATTCACTTTCTTTTCTCCTTGTAAGGTTTCAGAGACCTTTGGATGGTGTTTTTTAAGGTTTCTTTGAACATAATTTTTCTTTTATTCTCCATGAGGTGCATTTCATCTACAATTTCTCTTTTGTATTGAGGTTACTTTTGATGAGGCATTTGGCAACAGATTTTTTATTGTTTTTTATTTTACTAAAAAATGATTGCCTTTTTTGCAGTAGTTACATACTGCGTGATGACTGTAACAAACAAGTGTTACTAAATAGTGCTACATTTTTTATCAAAAAAATTGTAATATCCATTAGTTAAATATAGGAGCTATGTATCTTTGTGGACAATTATGTTAGCTCATGCCAAATTCATAGCCCTTGGGCTATTTGATTTGCATATATGCTTTTTGTGGTGTAAAATTTGGTCTTCTTGTGCTGTTACTTTGGCTCGTCCTATCTGGTGATTAATTTTTATCAATGCTTTTGCCTTCTTTATGTTTATCTAAATTTCAAATAGTTTTCTCAAACTCCTGTCTTGTAGTAGGCTGTTTACTTTCACTGTGTTTTCCTTTTTCCTCCAATCCTTTTTTTTTTTTTTGTGATTCAATTTACCAATCATGGTGACGGCTGAACATTAATTCATGGGGAATCATTTTTCAATTTTTCAATACTTAGGCATGTAGGGACTTTCACGCCTGCAAGTGGCCCGGTGATCTTTCAAGCCGAGACACCTCCCTTGCTTTATACTTTGATGCAATGAATGAAAATAATCGGGAAGTAATCAATGAGATCCAGAGGACATGCAACCAAATAATCACGTTCTCTCACTTTGTGCCCAGGTCAGTCAAATGCTAGTTGAAATGCAAACATGTTTAGTGTTATTTATGTTCAACAAGAGGCATGCTGGTACAACCTTTAAATATTCAAAAATGTCATTTTTAAGATAAACCACAATCCATATTGTTCAAGTCTTAATTGTTCATTAACTGGGGTGGACATTACCAAAAACAGTGTCATATTTATCTCTCTTTCTTCTTTGTTTTTTTTTTTTTCCATTTTTTCCCCCCCCCCCCCCTTTTTGATGAGGCTGTTATAGTTGTATTCTTTGTAACCAAAATGAAAAAGTACTTGTGCGAGTTGGCTGAACATTCTTGACACTATTGGTGTGGAAATGGTGTCAGCATTAACTGCAATTACAATGGTTTGTTGGATTTACGGGTGCAGGTAATGAAGGATTTGTCCTTGTAACTGGCTATATTTTATGTGACCCTAACATTAGTTTTGCAAATACTTAAAGGGCAGATCGATTCATCACCCTATATGTACTTTAGGGGCCCAAGAGAGATGAACAAACTTCCCACTTGAAGGATTAGACGGCAGAATTTTGAGCAGAACACATTGTAAATAAGTGGTTCCTTGTATTTGATTGAGCTTAAGTTTTTTTGCATTTTTCTTTGGACTAGGATTTCTTCCCATATGTTTTTAGAAAGTCCCGCTATAAATTTTTAGTATTTGGTAGACTAGGATTATGCTTTGTGCCTTCTCTATTCTTTATCCTAGCTTGCATCAACTTATGAGACTTAGATTATGGCAGTTTAGCATACTGATGACTATTTATTGTTTGTTCATAAGTGTTATTTTTAGCCGTTAACCATTTAATGTGTTGGAACTTAGTACAGTCATTTTGTGCTATATTTGGAGAGAAAGGAATAGTTGGAGTTTTTGAAGGATTTGAGCTCGGGATTTTTAGGCCGGCACTCCCTTCCTTGAGATCTCTCCATAGTTGGGTGAATCCGTCATCTCTATGTTAAATTGTACTTTGTTTCTGAATTTTCTTTTTCCTTTTCAAATCATTGTTAATAAAATGTTTAATGTACTCAAGGCAAACTGAATTCCCAAGAACATAGTATTGGTCAAGCCAAAAAGAATTTTTGAAGCTTCTAGTAGCATAGAGTCACTGCAATTGTTAGAAATCTGTCGATGCTCTTTTATAAAGTTTCTGGTGAATACATGTCACCTGATGCAATATGCAGTTTACAATGGTCTTAAGCTTAAGTGTAAATACTTAAAACCATTGTCAAATCAATTATTTGATCTTTAATATTTTCGATACCTTTCCAATAAAACTCAAGTTTTGTTCAATATGCCATTTTATTCAGATGTATTCTGTTTTAAGAGCATCTGGGCACTGATTTATTGTTACATTTGTCATATCATCCAGGCAAGACCTATGTCCAGAGAAGAGAATGCTATTTTATCCGAATCTCCCAAAGATTATTGGCTCTGATTTTCTTGAGCTGCGTATAAGGTCTATACACGGGGCCATGGAAAGTACATCCGCATGCCATGTGTTTGGTCATACCCATTTCTCCTGGGATGCAGTGCTTGATGGAATCAGGTATTTTCTATGAACTTGGTTTCAAATGTTTTTCAATGATTTTCATTGCAATACTCTTTTTTTAGTTAGTAAATGGTGTCAGAACATGTTACCTCTTTAATGGATTCTCAGGTATTAGAGGTAGAGAATAATGCAGTAATTTATTCGGAACTACGATACCTTTTTAACATGCATTTGTGGAGAAGTCTGCTTCTAATAATTTAGAAGTAAAAGAGGAATTTATTGTACTTATATCTTGAATATTTCACTCTTTAGTCGCTCAAAATATAATCTCTTTATTGACTGGCATAGTGGATTCAGAAAGTATAGTTGATGAGTAAAGAATTTTGTGGACCTTCTTTTTCTTTCTTGCTTGCGTTTAAAAAACTTGTTGTGGAAACCCTGAGTGGAAATCATTTTTCTTTTCTTCACATTATTGTTGTGGAAACCTTGAGTGGAAATGCAACTGGGGAAAAAATCACCACTTTGATTTGATGCAACAAAACGGCTATCTGACATTAATTTTTAATTGGTCCTTACTTTATTAAAATGAGGCTCTCTCCCAAGAGGACTCTATGTAGTTCTCATTTTAATAAAGCTAAGATAAAAGACCAAAAACCATAAACTCCAACACACTATGCTAACCTGCATGCCTGTTACAGATTCATGCGATAGTCATTTAAACCACTTGAAAGACTAGGAACATAGTGAGAAGCTGTAGCAAGGAAGAACTTCCCATTCTTTTAGTTGCAAGTGAGATGATCGTGTCTTATGCTGTGGGTGAGATTTGGCTGAGATAGTTTAGATGTGTTCTTTTGATGAAATTGATAGAACAAACCATAATCTTCTTAGTGAGTACTTTAGACAGCATTGGTAATCTGGTAACCGTAGGCGCAAAGCAGCCGGATTCACGGCCAGTCGTGTGAGATCAAGTGACTGCAAGCGAGCTGCGCCCAGGGTCTTATTGTTCTCATGGTTTGATTGTCTGTAAAATGCAGGTATGTACAGGCACCATTGGCTTACCCTAGAGAGCGGAAAAGAAGAATGAATGGAGGTGAAAATTGGCTTCCATATTGTGTCTATTCTGATGGGAAATTTGCTGATAAGCTATCACATTGTTACTGGTCGGATTACTATGCTGCTAATCCAAGATCACCTGACATCACTGAACTTGCTCCTTGGGTTGCCAGATTTTACAATAGAACTTGGAAATCAGAGTTCTAATACCAATAATCAGAAATGAATGTTAAATTAGTTGTCACCATGACCAAACCCCTCTACAAACTGTATCTACGATTATGGAATTTAAATATCCAATGGAATTTAGATTTTCGTACTTTTTTTTTTAATTTTATTATTGTGCTATTGTAGAACTTAGCCCCCAGTATCGAATCCGCGGCTTCGCCAGTACTAGCATTAATTGATTATGTGCTTCATCAAGAGTTGCTTTATTTTTATTTTATTTTATTTTGGAGAAGATCGATCGTGAGAAACAGCCGTTAAGATAAAATACAAGTGCAGGTAGTACATTTTCCAGGAGGCTTTTGGAAAAATGAAGTAGAAAATTACGGGAGAGTCTACTCCAGCAATCTGGCAATGTATGACCAATAAGCATACGCGGATTTTAGATGGTGGCTAGACTAGGCTATTTTATTAAAATTACTATGGTTTTAAGACTTTCAAATAAAAATAAGACTCTTTTTGATATTGAAATTGGACGATTGTAGCTTTAACAGTATCAAAAGTGTTTGATAAATATAATTGTTATAATTTAAAAATTAAGTTGATTTAATTTTATATTTATATGATGAAAAATTTTATTATATTTTTATTAATTTTATCAAAAATTATTTAAAAATTATATTTATTATATAATATTAATTTTTATTTAATAATTATAATTTTTTTTAACAATCATTACAGGACTTTAATACAAATCAGGGCTTAAAGCTTCACTTTTTATTTTTTTTACTCACGTATGTGTCTATATATATTTGATGTTGAGCCCACCTATTCTGCTGATTTTTGCTAATCTTTAATAGATCTAACGATACATGGCTTGATTGGTAGAACTTCAGAGTCGGAGCTATTGGTGGGTACCGACGGAAACAAGTATGCAACGATGCATGTGATTTAATTAAGCGTTGTTTTGGTATTTTTTAAGAGATTGCTGATTAAAAGGCAATTTTTTAAAATTAAGCAAATGGAGTAATGGTTTTTGACCCTTTATATTATTTGATGAGCCCATAATTTTTTATTTATCTTATTATTTTTTAAAATTATTTTTATTAAAAACAAAAGCTTATTATTTTTTATTCTATTTTATTTTCTTCTCTCTCTCCTCCCCCTTTCTACTTAAATTGAATGTTGCTCTACTTAAGTTGAATGGTGGTTGTAGGTGCATTTTCAGAACATATTTTTTTTATGCTAAATTAAAGGATCCCAATCCTCTCTTCGATAATTTTTTCTTCTAATCTGCCTAACCATGCAAAAATCTATTGACATAAATTATAATTGAAATTAAGTTCTTATTTGGGATTGAGATGGTGTAACTTTTAAAGTACAATTGCTGTAAAAAAAAACTAAAAATATGAACTAAAAATTAATATTATGTAGTAAATATAATTTTTAAATAATAATTTTGATAAAATTAATAAAAAATATAATAGATTTTTCACTATACAAATATAAAATCAAATCAACTTAATTTTTAAACTATAGCAGTTAGTGTTTGCCAAATACTTTGGTACTGTAACTTAAAAACTATAGTTATTCAACCTCAATTTCAAACAGGCCTTAAATAGCTGAAGTTAAATCATACATTGAAATCTCTTTTTTTAACTCATGAACCATGGTAACTCCAAAACTTTTCTTCAACGATCACAATTTTAAAGAATTCAAAACAACGGCTGCAAATCCAAAAAAGCAACTCTTTGTAGTTAAATTGGTGAACATTTTAATTTTCTCGCTGTTTATATATCTCATATAGTTATTCTGTACTGTGAATAGATGCATTTTGTTAAATTTTAGAACAGTAACTCTTTGTAGAAAAGAATTGGTTAAAGACGAGAATATGCCAAATCCCTTTACGAAAAGAGTTATGTAATGATTTATCACTTTAAAATAATTCTCATAAGATTAATTTTGGATTACTTTCTCATAAAATGACAATTTCGACATACCCCTTTTATAACCAACAAAATACTCCTCTTATTTGCCATGCAATATTCGGGAAAAACCCTTTTTCATCCCTAAGGTTTAATGCAATAACTCATTTCATCCTTACTTTTCAAACAATAGCCTAAAATATCTTTCCTTTAACTCACCATTAGTGTAAAATCGTTAACTAGTATTTTATTGAGGGCAAAATATGATTTTTCATTAAAGTGATATAAACTATATTAAAATAATTTTTTTATACAGTTAAATAACACTACAAAGTATGCAAAATTCATTAACTTTTCTTAAATGAAATCAACGATGATATAATTTGATATATCCATTGAATAATTTTCATAAGGAACAACTATAATTAACATAATATCTTTAAATCATTAGAAGAAAAACTAAAAAATACTATCCATTTTTATGTGCTTACATGTGCTGAGTACCTTCTTTATCTTCAACTCAATTCAAGTCATTTTACAGTACAATTAAATAGTATACTTATAGCCACTTCGGCCTTGGTCGAAGTGGTGGGCTGCTGCCCTCACAAAGCATTGTGAGGGCAGCGGTTCTAGCCCCCATAAAAGCATTGTGGGGGCTAAATGTTCTTTATATTTAAAAAATCCTTCTCCCTTGTGAAATGCAAGTGGAGTATGGACATCCCTCTCCTGTGAGGGGTTATTTGTCTGGGCATGTACTTCATAGAATTCAATGTAATAATGTAAGTCCCAATCATGTATATCTTATTGTAAATATCAGTGTAATATCTCTGCTACAATAGGAGTTGTTGTAAATATCTGTGTAATGCAGTAATCTGATGATTAATCAGTATTCAAAAAAAAAATAGTATACTTATATGAATAAGAAAATTGTGATATTTTTGGTACTTAGATATAGGGCTTATAGGGTTTTCATGTCACCAAAATAGAAAGAAGTGAAAAAAGAATTGCTTGAAATATAAGTTTTTCATCTGGTATTCCCTATTTATTGGGATTAGATAAAATCATTTTTAGTTATATGTCTTTTATTTATTTTTCTCATTTTCTCTTTGATAAAAAATCTTTTTTTACTCTTAATGAATTACTAACAAATGACATTCAACTAACGGTGAGTTAACGGAAAGATGTTTTGGGCTATTGTTTAAAAAATAAGAATAAAATGAGTTATTGCATGAAACTCTAGGGATGAGAAGGGTTTTTTCCCTACAATACTCCATAGAATAAGTAGAAGACAAAAATAAGAGAAGGATATTATAAAGAAACTTGCACGAGACACTTAAACATCTTTAATGTTGCTAGTAAAGGCACATCTTAATGGTAGTAGTCAAGAACTAGTAATACGGATAAAAATTAAACATAAATGATCCTGTTAACAAATTGAAATGAAACACAATTATGCATAGGAAAGAAATTCACCATGTGTTTTCACATTTAAAATTAAAGAGACAAAAAGAAATTACACGTCAGTTTAATGGGTCCGTCTATGTTGCAATTATGTCAACATACAATAATTTTTGTCCTTTTGTGTTTGATTGCACTACACTACCTTATATTTTCTGTAAAATTCAACAGGCACTAAAAGTTACAAACATTTACATATAAGTCCTTTTTTGAGATAAAATAGTATTTGAAAAGAATTTTAATTTGTTATTATTATTATTATATAAGATTATTGCTATTAAATTTTATTATTTTTATTTATTTTAATTATTATTATTTATGATTATTACTGTCATTATTATTATTATTATTAAAATTTTATTACTTTTATTATTTTAATTGTTATTATACCATAATTAATTCATTATTATGAATATTTATCTTATTATCATTAAAATTATTGTTATTATTCAAATATATTAATTTTATTATTTTAATTATTATTAATTATTGTTGTTATTATTTTTATTAATATTATTGTAGGAAATTATAATTTTATTATTTTAATTATTATTAATTATTGTTGTTATTATTTTTATTAATATTATTATAGGAAATTATCATTGCACCACCTTTGTTTTGCATTATGTTCATCCAACCACCACAAAATTCTAACATGTTCTCTGCACCATCCTTCTTTTCACATTTTTATCAACTAACCACTTTTGCACTAACATCGTTAAATAATTTTAATAAAATGATAATTTTACCTCCAAATAAATTAAAAGACTATTTTATCTTATAAAAATTTTAAAAAATAAAAATTATAATCATAAAAAATCCTAGATTTAATAAAAAATAAATCACAAATAGAGGTGCTCAACTTATTTTTACTAAATTTAGATTTTACACAATTTTAATAATTATTTTTATTAAAAATTATAATTTTGAAAATTTTTAATAAAAATAATTGAATTTATTTATTAAAAAATTATAATTTTGTAAAATTTATTAAAATAATTGAATTTATTTCTTAAAAGAATAAATCCTAAAATTTTATTAATTTAGGGGATTTTTATCAAATCCCAAAATTTTACAATTATTTTTATAATTATAATTTTATATTAAAATAATTTTTATTAAAAATAAAAATTCTAATTTTGGGATTTATTTTTATTAATTTAGGGATATTTTTCTCATTATAGTTTTTTATTTTTTAAATTTTTTATAAAATAAAATGGTCATTTAATTTATATGGGGGTAAAATTATTATTTTATTTAAATTATTTAACGGTGTTTGTGCAAAAGTGGCTAGTTAATACAAATGTAAAAAGAAAGGTGGTGCAGAAAACATGTTATAATTTTTTGGTGGTTTGATGAACATAAGGCAAAACAAAGGTGGTGCAATGATAATTTCCTTATTATTATTAAAAATTATTAATATTTTTTATTATTTTAATTATTATCATTATTAATATTATTAGTTCAGTTAATTTTTTTGTTGTTGTTGTAATTATTATTATTGTTAAATTTTATTAATTTTTTGTTTTAATTAACATTATTGTCATAATTATTATTTTTAGTTTTATTGTTGTTGTTGTTGTTGTTGTTTTAATTATAATATATACAAGTAATATTAGGGACACAATTAACAAATGATATTTTAATAACTTATAATAGTCCATTTCAATTCTAAAATAAAGTAAATACATATATGAGAATGTTGTTCATTCCGATTTTAATTCATACAGTTCAAGTAAACAACTTCTTTTGATTCAAATTTCTTATTATGATTCTAGTTCGTTTTGATTCTTATTTAATAAATGCACCATTAGAATGTGTTTGGAATAGAGTATTGTATATTGTTACAATATTGTTCACATTAATTTATTGCTTACTTATGTTTGGAAGTTTTGAAAGCTAAATTGTGGTCAATTATATAAGTCACTACAATGTGCTAACTTCTGTCTTAATTGAAACATTAAATATATTTAAATTATATTTTTATTTTTACTATAATAATTATAATATTAAAAATAAATTATATTATAATATTATTTTATTATATCATATTATATTTATATATTAATAATTAATATAAAAATAATAATTAATAAATTTAAATAATGAGAGTAGATCTAGAAATGATAGTAATAATTAGATAATTATGAAATATTTATAAATTTGCGGAATAAAGCAAACATAGGCTTTATTTTATATTTAACGGGTTGTGGCTCTTATAAACGAGTATTGAATCATGCATTGTAATTACCTAATATCAATAATAAAAGTCCTCTCAAAATTTCTTACTTCTTCCTTATTCATATTATTTAACAATTAAGTCAATAAATAAATAATTATAATTATATTTTTTCCTGACATTTTAGAAAACAAAAGGGGTTACAATGAAAATAACCTAAATAAATATATTGGTGCCGTTGCATTTATTTTTGTCATTCTTGCCTTGGATCTAATGGCTAAATTACAAAAGGAAAAAAGTAGTGGTATGTTACAAATGTTGCAACATAGGCGTAAATTGATAACAATTCTATCATAAGTATTTACCCAAGCAAAACCCTTTGTAATGACTCATCATTATCATAAAGGATGGGCGATTTCTCATATTTGTTCTTGCAGGTTCATTGAACCTGTCTCGATTGTGGCGACGAGAGCTTTCAGGGATGCTAGCAGTGCTTGTTCTTAAATTAGAAAGGCGACTGTCAGCTAGCTAAAATAGCAAATTTGAATCCATCGGCAATATGCCTATTTTTTTTTTAATTTCCTCCGATATTTTAACACAATTCTCATTTATTTCTATAGGATAAAAGAATTTTCAAAAAGATGTAATAATTAATCTACGTTATTGCTTTCGAGACAGAGGTTTTATCCTCTTCTTTGGAGGAATTGAGACATGTTTATTATTGACATCAAATGTATGACAAATAGAATTTCACAAAATATTAATCCCGCATGAAAAAAACAAAATACGTGTGTGTTTAAATAGGGTTAATTCCCATCTCATCCCTACAACATGGTCCCGTACACATTACCTTCATATAGTTTTGCCAGATAACTCAACACATCCTTCCTAAAAATATTTGAGAGTTCTGCACTTAAGGGATTTGTAGAACGGGTCAAAAACTATATCCAGAATTTTCTAATTTACATTAAATTTGGATAAATGAATACGAAACTTTATTTTCATTATTAAATCACAAAATACTGTCATGAAAGTAAACACTCAGATATATTTTGCAGGCCCTAAATATTATAAAATGATTTTTATCTCTAATTCCTATGTATAATTTTTCTTTTAACTTCTCTCATATGCAAAAAAATAAAAATCCCTCTTTTTTCTAATAATATTTTGTCAATTTAATTTTGCAATTACGACCTTTTGTCACCAAGTAAAAAGCTTTCTTTATCTCAATCTTTTTTTTTTTAAACAAAAAACCAAGGATGAAGCATGTAAGTAAGTTCATGGTACGGTATTCTAATCTTAACAAGAATCGTTTGCTTGTGTTTCACCGTTAAAAAATCATATATCTCTATGTATCAATACGATTAAAAAAATTGGGAAAAATTGTATATATATGATAGGACTACTTTTCATTGCTAGGCATTGAGAGATATGTTATATGATTTCATGGGGAGTCATTTTTCTTGCCAATATGTTTATATTAAGATATTATGAAAATAGTGACAATGAGAATTTTTGCATGTATTTGTTCGGAAGCCATTGCCTGACACCATCTTCATCTGCTTAAGTGAAAATAACAGGCAATTAGCTGGTTGAAATGGGAAACAACTTCAACTCCCTGACCAAATTTTTAGCAATCATCCTTCATCAAATTGGAATTTTTGGGTTGCCTCTCTTACAGTACTAGATTTTCATATTATCTATCATATATAAACAGACATGCGTTTATGAGAAAGAACTGGAAGCAAATACGCAGGTAAAGAAAATAAGAGGCCCCCTTTTTTTTATTTTGATGGTAATATAAGACAGAAGATGACAACAGTTGCACAAAGAGAGAATAACAGGAAGAAGACACAGAAAGATTAAAAAAGATAAACAAACAAAAAAAGGTTCAAACCAACAAAAAAAAAGGACAGGCAGAGAGATTCATGTGCAAATGATTACAGAAACAGAAAGAAACAGATCACTAGTAATCTTCAGGAGCCAAGGGCTGGTGAGTGTGGATTGGTGGCTCTGTTGGTATCACTATGTACTCGTATATGAGTGCCGCAAGTCCTGCTCCAAGGAATGGACCGACCCAGTAAATCCAGTGGTTCCTCCATCTCCAGCCCACGAGTGCCGGTCCGAATGCCCTGGCCGGATTCATTGATGCTCCGTCAAACGGTCCACCTACCAGAATGTTGGCGCCGACAATGAACCCGATGGCCAGAGGTCCAACTATTCCCAGGCTTCCTCTTTTGGGATCAATCACTGTTGCATAGACAGTGTAAACCAAACCAAATGTCATCACTATCTCCAGCACAAGCCCATGCCCTTCTCCAACTCCAGATGCCACATAAAAACCCACTGGTCTCTGCAAAATAGACCTACAGTTAATGCAACCTTCCTGAGCGCGATGCAAATTAAATCGATATAGGGCTTTATATATAGTCATACAGTTAATATAACCGTCCTGTGATATTATGAGCGCGATACAAATTTTATCAAATATATAGCTGTGTATATAGTATGTTTTACCATTCCATTGGTGGCGAATCTTAAGAGGAGGGCAGCAACAATGGCACCCAAGAGCTGAGCAATCCAGTAATAGATGGCGCGGACGACGGAGATTCTTCCACCAAGAAGTGCACCGAAGGTAACAGCAGGATTGACATGGCCACCGGAGGTGTTGATGCTCGAGGCCACCGCAGCAAACAGGGCTAAAGCATGTGCAAGTGCTATCACCACCAGATCAGGAGGTGATGTAGTTGTGGCCTTAGATATCTTGTCTGCATCAAGTTATTGCAAATTAATCTTGTTTAGACCCTCTCTCAACATAAAAAATAAACTCGACATGCATAAAGTGTTACTTAGCGTCCTTGCATGCGGGAGCAAAGGGTATTACAAGATCAATCAAAATAAATAGATACATAATGCTTTTCATATATGTAAAGGAGATGACGAAAATCAAAGAGCTAGGGTGAGCAATGCAATATATGTACCTAGAGCAAGTATACAGCCTTCGCCGGCGAAGACAAAGATCAGAGTGGAAACAAATTCAGCCAAGGCAGCTCTCATAGTGTCTGGATGAGCAGCCTCATCAGCCCTCCCAATTGCATATCTACGAGGTGGCATGTTGGCTATGTACACTCGTGTTGAAGTAATCTTTATTTCAATTTTTTTAATTTCTTCAAAAACAACAATCAAATTATCCCCACCAAAAAGCTGCTTCTACTTCTGCTTCTGCTTATGAGAGTTTGATTTTGAAGGTGAAAAGGTAAAGAGAAGAGTGTTAATGGATGATGCTGCGGCTTTTTTTATGGAAGCAAAGTGGAAGTTTAATCGCTTAAAATGGCCGAAGGAAGCTTGGAGTTACGTGGGACACTTGGGGGATTGAAATGCATGAAAGGTGACACGTACATGCATGTGTTAAGCAGCTGCTTGTCCAACTGGAGGCTGCAAGTGTGTACATGAAACCGTGTGTCTTATTAATTCTATATTTCTAATTATTATTATCATCTTTTTATCTCTATCTCTTTGGTCTTCCCTCCAATCCAAACTGTCGTTGCTTGGCTCTTAAGATATACATGGATTGAGTATACATGGACATGTTTGGCTACTGGACTAACTTCATTCATCCTAATCTTCACTCTTGATTTAAATCCAAATATATATATATATATATTTACTCCTCTTCATTTAACATCATGTTACATTAAATTTGCAAATGAAGTATCACTCCTGGCTTTATAAGGAAATGATTCCCTTCACCGATTATGACTTTGTTGGCGAAGGATTAATTCACCCACTCTTTTCCCGATACGCATTATAAGTCCCACTAAAACCAGATTGTCAGTATTATACAATAGTAAACGGGATTGGTCATATGATATAATGATGTATTCTTTTAATTTTTTGTATTCTTGTCTTCAATTTTTAGTATTGTACATGCAGGGTGGAATTCTAAATTGAATTTTTCACCCTTAAGATTCGTATATATGTATGTATGTATGCAACATTCAACCAAATTCTTGGAGACATTGCAAAAACTTAATTCAATTTCACCGACGTAAAAATTTTATTTCATATTTTATATTTTGTGATCTATTTTCATACTATTGTATTCAACTCATTTGTCTCATGAATTCATATTTTACCTGATTTCACATTTTACCAGAAAGACCCTATTCAAACATATATTTAGTACTATAGTATATTTTTACCCATAAGATGTAATTATAATCTAGTCTATTTGTTTCCGTATTTGGATCCTAATTTATCTTGATTCCTTTCGATACTTATTTGATTCATATTTCAACTCAAAGAGATTTATAAACTTAAAATAATGGTGCTTAGGTTTGACGTGCAGATTTTGCAATGTTCGAATTTAAACTAGAAACATAGGTGGCGTTTGTTTTTTTAACTTAATAACTTAAAGTGACTTAACTTAATTAATTAAGTTAATTAGAGGTGTTTGTTTTTATAACTTAATGAGAATTTTTAGATAATTTTGACTTAATAAAATAAGCTAATTTTTTTGGCTTTTTACTTAATGGAGAAATCTGAATTAAGTCAATTACTTGCTAATGTCAAAAATATCCCTGTTTTATAATTTATTTTTCATGTCTATCCCAAAACTCACCCATAGATATTTACCCCACATAAAAATATCCATATTTTTTCTTTCTTATATTATATACGATAAAATTTAAAATTTATGGTATTTTATATATTAAAATTCTAAAATAATTATGTATTCACTTGAATATAGTTTTACTTATAAATGTTAAAATATTGTGGTATTTAATATATTATTTATTTGACATTCAAATTTAATAAGGATACAAATGTAAAAGTACATATTTTCAGCTTTTTAAGTTGAAAAAAACAAACAACTTAATACTTATTTTTCGAGATTCAGACGAAAAAACAAACATATTATTCAGATTCAGATATTCAGACCTATTCAGAATTCAGACTAATTCAGGTCTATTCAGATTTCAGATAAAAAAACAAACGCCACCATAGTTATATAGCATTATACAACTTTATTATAATTTAAATTCAAAATTTGTAAAATCTGAACATCTGAACCTGAGCATGACTTGGACTTTAAATACTAAGTCCTTATCTAGCAACTTCAAGATTTTGGTCACTTCATTTCACTACATTAACTATGAAATTACTAAATCAGGCTGCGAAGTTATTATTGCATGCAAAACTTTTTATTTTTCCAAGGGTTTTGTTAAAAATCAAAGTACAGAATTAATTCTTAATTTCTTTTCTACAAGAATGATTAACGATCAAACTAGTAAAGAACAATCACCAAACAATCATGTATTGGCTAGCCAATAATTTCATCCAGGCAAAGAAAACTACTCTGAGTGTTCAGTGTTCTGCTGTAGTATTATTTCAAAATAACATATTACAAAATTGAAAACACTATCTAGTCTAAAATATGCATTCAATTTAATTTATTCCTACAGTTGAAATACAGAATATAATCACTTGACAGATTCTTGATTATTTTCTACAATCGCGCAGTTAGTACAGTTAGAGTTGAGTGTAAGCTGTGCCCTAATCATGAATTTCGTAGCCTTGTTTCCAGTATCTCTATGCAAGAAATGAATCCAAAATAATCAAGAACTTACAAAATAAAAATGCTTCAATCATTTTCTTCAATCATTGGCTGAATCTCTTCAATTCTTCTCAACACTTCACTCATCTTAGGCCTCTTTTCAGGTTCAATATCTGTGCATTCCAAGGCCAACTCTGTCAGCCTCAACATTTCATTTTGTCCTTCTCTTGCTGCCAATATTTCCACATCCAATATGTCCGTCGACCAATCATTGTCCACCACCATCCGAACCCACTCGGAAAGATCACCCGACGTTTCATCGTTGCCCGGAGAACCATTCGCCGGAATCCTTCCAGTAATAACCTCCAGTAAAAGGATGCCAAAACAATAAACATCAGCCTTGTGTGTCAGCCTTTTTCCTTCAGGAAATTCTGGTGACCTGCCAATAGCTAGATTTTCGGAGGCTTTACGCGATGGAAGCAGGGGTAGGAATCCAAAGTTTGTGAGCTTAGCACGATAAATGTCATTTTCGCGAAATATCAGAATGTTTGAGGACTTCAGGTTTGCGTGAGGCACCTTGTGGGAATGTAAAGTTTGGTGAAGAAAAGCTAAACCTTTAGCTGTTTGTTTGATGATTGACAGCCTTGTAGTCCAAGCCAAAGGTATTCTTCCAACTCCTCTGCTTTCTAAAGTCATTTTTTCAAGTTTTCAGGTATTAAATTCCATTATAATTTTGTTGAATTAACATTGAAAATGAGGTTGGAGACATTGGCTAACAAGAAATATTTTATTTTAAAAAGAAAAGAAAAGAAAAAGAAAACATATTCAAATACAGCTATAAAAGAAGCTGGAACTCACCATGTAAAAGATCAAACAAGCTTCCATTAGGCAAAAACTCATATATGATCAGCTTCTCCTCTTTTGAATAGTAAAATGAGACAATCTTGACAAGATTTTCATGCTTTAATTTTCCCAGCAGCTGCATCTGCTGAACAAATTCCTTTTTGCTCAATGCATTCATGTTCTTTACTCTCTTCACAGCAACAACAGCACCTGATTCCAATGTCGCTTTATATGTACTGCCTACTTTCCCCTTGCCTAACACTTCTGCCGATGCTCTTAGCAAATCATCCAAGTCAAATACCAGAATGATCTTGTCGAAAAATTCCAATTCTACCCTTCTTTCTGGATCCTCCATGCTCCAAGAATCCTGCATTTTCTTCTCTGACAAGTGTGCTGATCCTTCCCCTGCCTCACAAATAAATCAAACCCAATAAAGTCAAATAATGTACACCCAATATAAAAAATTACAATGTAAGCATTTTTTAATATGCGGACATATGCACTAGTAAAAATGATTTCAGAACTTTTCTGTAAAAATTAGTAATACCTGCTTGCCCCTCATTTGACTTTTCTTTTTCATGAACTTTTTTGTAACAACACCAGAATAGAAGCATGACCAAGAAAGGAACCAGGGCTGAACCAGCTGCAATCAAAGCCACACTCCATATTTTCAGACTCTTCTTCTTGTCCTCCTTCGGCGGGGGAGGAGGAGATGGAGGTGGAACGGCCGGAGATGGAGGCGGAGGAGAGAGTGGACATAATTTCTCCAAAGGTTTGCCACAAAGACCAGAATTATGCTCAAAAGAACGGCTTGGAAAACTCTGAAGGACTCGAGTCTGAGGAATTGGACCGTCCAGATTGTTATACGAAACATTAAAATCTATCAAGCTTGTTTGATTAAAAGGAGGAATTTGCCCATCTAAGTAGTTTTCTTGCAGCTCAAGCTTTTTCAGCTTTGGCAGATCAATGTAGCCGAAAGGGATTCCATCCGAAAAGTGATTCTGGGAGAGGAAAACAGTTTCCAGATTCACAAGATTAGTGAAATTCGGAAGAGAACCCGAGAGCAAATTATTCCTGAGGCTGAGCTTATTCAAAAACGTAATGTTCTGCAAAAACCCTGGTGGCAGAATTCCTGCAAGTTGAATTTCTTCAAGCTCAAGGCTCACAATATGCCCGTTAGAGCAAGAAACACCAAACCAATTGCTTACATTATCTATGCAAGGAGGGCCCGTCCAACGACTGTGCAAATTTGCGGTAGAATTGAGAGAGTCTCTAATCTGCAACAAGTCATATCTTTCATCTGGGTAATAGTCTGCGATTTGCACAGAAGCTGCAACAAGCACAACATTTTTTGGCAACAGAACCGACACCATCATCATCAATAGAAGCAAATATAATGTTTCTGCAGCTGATAAAATATTCATGATGAATATGGGTTATTGGATTGAACATTAAAAAAGCACTTTTGATGATTATTGAACCAAAAGATGGGTAATGACCTTTCTTGGTGATCAAATAAAAGCACTTGTCATTGCGAAGTATGCAAGGCAATGATTGCTTGAAAATTGAATGGAGGGAACAAAAGCGGAGACAACAAAGGGAACATCAAAACAAAGGCTTTGTAATAACTAAGTTGACAGCTTAGGCTTCATTCATTTTTGAGTTTTAAATCTCGGTTTTTATTATGTCTTTGGAACCGGGCTGTTCATGGGAAAACATGACTTTATAAATTTATAATATTATAATTAATTAGTTATATTGTCCTTGTTGGACTTTAGGATTTGTCTTTCATGTGAAAGCTTAATCCATCTTAATTTGATTAAAATTTGAATGTAGATAAATTATGAATAAATAAATATGCTTAAGCTTGTCAAAATCTTTTGTTGGCGCCCACAGTGTCCCCTAATCAATCAATTTTAAATTAAATATCCAATTGATCTTCTAATCATGATCACATTGAACCCACATCTCCCTGTTCATTTTACTCTTTTCGAGTCCTTGAATAATATGAAAAAAAATATATTAAACTAGACTTTAATCTAATACTAATATTGATATAAAATATATGAAATAGATAATATATTGATAGAAGATATTAAATAGATGCCATATTGATATAAGATATAATTTTTAATTCTTTGCCATATTTTCGTGAGAAGCAAAGAATGTAAAAGGAGTGTATCCATGGAATTCTTGCAATGTAACAACTGGTTATTGGATGACCAACCACTCTTGCTAATGTACAGCTCAACATAATATAAAACTATACTTTATATTATATTATATGATTGTTAAAAAAATGAAGTGAAATTATAGATATGATCGGTTTATTAATCGTATTGGCCCATTTAACACACTTAATATAAAAAAAATATTAAAAAAATTATTGAAAAAATGACAAATTTGTCAACATCATTTTTAAATAAATTATAAATGGGTTGACATGAAACCAATACGTCTATAACATTACACGAATGATTAATTTATGGGTAATATTAGTTATTTTTTTAATAATATGATTATATATTAATTGATATTCATGTTGTAAATGGCTAAATGAGCTAAGGTGATTTAACACAGATACAACAAGATTATGTCTTGTTTTTTGTCATGCCATGCCAATTTATATTAAACTAAATTCAAAAAAATCATGTAATATCCATGGATGTAACTGCGTCTTGACCCCAGTTCAATGATATAAAAATACTGATCATAATTAATAATAATAATAATAATAAAATTTAGGAATATTTTATGTAACTTAAGTATCTGGAAAAAGTGGAAATTCAATGAATTTCCGCATGAAAGGCAAGATCTAAAATCTACCATAATCAACAAATTATGAACATTGTAAATTAATCGATTTCGTTGAATTTTGACTTTTGTGATTTTGAGATATTAATATTTAGCAGTATAATTCCATAATTGTTTTTTAAAACGAAAATTAATAGTTTCTTAAATCTCCTTGCCATTATTTATTTCATAAACAAAAGGTCAAGAATTCGAACAACTAAAATAATAATAATAATAATAATAATAATATTAATATTAATATTAAAACAATCCATGAGAGTAATTAATAATAGCAATCACCATATTTTAATAGTTTTATTATATTCTCGGGCAACTGAGAAGCTTTATAAAATCAACATCTTGAGAAGCTATGGCGACTTCTTCTCATCTTAATCAATCCAAACTATGCAGCTTTCAGTCACTAACTACTTAATTTAAGAACCAAGATGATGTCTATAACTCATTGGTGCGCCAGGCAAGTGCCACTTACTTTGGCTTAATATTTAATTTTATTTTTATTTTCATAGTTGAAGTTTTATCAGTGCATGTAACAAGAACCAAAATCACTCAGCAAATTAATAATAATCAGATAGAAAATTTTAAGAATTCATGAGAAATTGATTCCAACAATAATCCAAAACTCATACAGTACTGCCTAAACTCCACAAAATTCTACAACTAATAACCAAAAAAAAGTATTAGGATCCCATATCAACTAGATACGGGATTAATTAGTAATTTATTAACTCTAAGGCACCCTCCTCTTACAACCCATTTAAGAGTGAGTTCTAATTTGTGGATTCATAACAATTAGTATTAGAGCAGTTCGATTTTCTAACTTGTGGATTTGTAACAATTAGTATTAGAGCAGTTCGATTTTCTGAAGAAGTTAGCCCTTGCCACAGCGGTTCTGCCTTCATGACCTTGGGGTGTCACGTAGTCGGGGTTGTGAGATCCCTTGCTGCAGCGGTCTTGGTTTCGTGAACTTGTGGGCGTCACCTATTCAAAGTATGTGAAATAATGATAGTTCAGTCCTCTAAAGTTGGCCCTTGCCATAGTGGTCGTGCCTTCGTGACCTAGGGATGTCACTTAGTCAGAATGTGTAAATTGTCGTGGATGTTAGTTTTGAAGAAGGGTGTAATGATAAGATCCAACATCGACTAAGTATGAGACTAGTTGTTCTTCTTTGGAGTCTCAGCGCTTGAGCGAAGTCAGTCTTTCTCCCAGGTTGGGAGTTGACATCCCTTGCATATTTGAGAGAGTTACAAATCTAAGCCGTGTCATATCAGCAGTGAT
This sequence comes from Citrus medica, assembly GCA_002013955.2. Lineage (NCBI taxonomy): Eukaryota > Viridiplantae > Streptophyta > Magnoliopsida > Sapindales > Rutaceae > Citrus > Citrus medica. Next base: position 161,144 of record MKYO02015788.1, read on the forward strand.
GTCAACAGGTCTTAGTATATATATATATGATTGTACACATCAGTTATACTTTCATGTAATATGAGTTGTAATTTAAGTAATAGTCTCATGTCATAAAAAAAAAAGGTATGAGACTAGTTGATAGTTTATTAACCTGATGTTGTGAACCACAAAGACGTTGATTTTGAAGAAAAGTAGAATGTTAGAATCCCACATCAACTAGTTATAAGACTAGTTGGTAGTTTATTAATCTCAACGCACTCTTCTCTTACAAGTTGTTGGAATGTTCGGATCCCGCATCATAGTAGCAAGATAGTTGGAGCCATATTATGATATTATCTTTCCATCTTAAAAATAAATAAACAAATAAAACACCACAAATCATAAAGTTTAGTACTTGCCTTCTAGAAAGTTTTGAAACGAGGTTTCTCTCATGTTTTAAAATATTATTTACCCAGAGACTTTGAAAAAAAATGGTTTCCAATAATTATTCTTTTGAAAATTTTAGTCAATCATCTGAAAATGAAAGGTAAACCATGTTCTAACTAATGTAAAGTTTGTCTCTTAATTATTTTAATTAATATATTTTATGTCATTTATTATTCCATAATCTATAGATAAATTTTTTTTATAAAGTTAAAAACCAAAAATCGTGTGTATTTGTTTTTTTAATTTTTGATAATGAGTAGTTTAGATTAAATTTGTTAGCTAAACCAAATGAGGGAGAAAAATTAAATGTAGCAAATGGTTTGGGCTCAATTGGGCTGGGTTTGAAATGGCAGCCGAATACAGTCACCCGCTGAATTTGCTAAAACATTGTACGTAACAATAATTTTATTACATTAGTTAAGTTTATTTTAACGTTAAAAAGAAAATTAGTTTTTTATATTTAATTCAAGATTAACTTATTATTATTTTTCCTATTAAAAAATCTAATTTGATTGGATCGCATCCAACAGATTTGGTTTTGACTAAAGTCTTAGACATTGTTTGAGCTTGAAGTTGAAACAATATAAACAGTTTAGTTAATAAATTTTGACGGAAAATGTATTTGGTAAATTTTTAAAAATTTCTTATTTCATAAATTTCTCTATTTTGATACTAATTTTTAAGAATAAGTATGAGTTTCTTTTTATTAGACGCATATTAAATAGACCATCACACTTTTTTAAAAATTCATATTAAATACTTAATATTTTAATAAAAAGACAAATTATATCTTTTTTTCCTCATTTACCCTAACATATAAATAAAAGTCAATTTAAATTTATGTCTATTTTTATCATTATAAACTAAAAAAAAATTGTTATAAAATATTTCAAACACATATACTTTACTTTTTAAACTTACAACTACAACAATACAGTTCACCAAGCACTGAATTACTTTTCTAATCAGTAGCTTATTTCATTTGTACAATAGAAACAGCTTATTTCATTAATCACTATAATCTAAATTAGCTCTTAATTGAGTAACAACAAATTTAAAGAGATCATAACATTTTCAAACTATAAATTTGAGGCCAATCCTGAGTTTCAATTAAAATCTTTATTTTTTTCATAAGTTTTTTATTACAATTTTACACTTAGTCAATGGTAAATCTTTTCCCTTCTCGTATGGATATAAGTCCAAGTTTTGTGTCCGCGTTAATTTTATAATATTAAAAAGAAAAGCTGTTTGGTAATCACTTATTCAAATTAAAAAAAAACTCGTGATTATATTAGCAGATTTATTTTCATGTATTAAAAAATAAATTCACGCTATTTTGAGTCAAGATATTCTGACTAGATGTCTCAGTTTATTGATGGAAGTTGTTTAGGAGAAATACGTCGACGAGACCAGGCATGGTGAGCAGATATTTGAGGGCAGAGTTCTGCGAGCCGATGTGTTCCGTAAAAGCCTGATGCGCAGGGGAACAGGAGCAGAAATATCATGCTCGTCCACGAGCATGTCATCCGCGAGGCCAATTTCCTGTAAGAGGCACAAGATCATTCCGGCTAGAGGTCGAGAAGCGAGGAGACCCGGTCGACGGCAGTTGGCAAGACATGCTCTCCAGCCCGAGAATCTAGGCACGACAGCCACGCTTGCCCCAGAACCGTGGCGTAACACGCAAGATCCCACGTTTT
>MKYO02015788.1:167501-178684 GCA_002013955.2 Citrus medica
TAATAATAATAATAATAATAAAATTTAGGAATATTTTATGTAACTTAAGTATCTGGAAAAAGTGGAAATTCAATGAATTTCCGCATGAAAGGCAAGATCTAAAATCTACCATAATCAACAAATTATGAACATTGTAAATTAATCGATTTCGTTGAATTTTGACTTTTGTGATTTTGAGATATTAATATTTAGCAGTATAATTCCATAATTGTTTTTTAAAACGAAAATTAATAGTTTCTTAAATCTCCTTGCCATTATTTATTTCATAAACAAAAGGTCAAGAATTCGAACAACTAAAATAATAATAATAATAATAATAATAATATTAATATTAATATTAAAACAATCCATGAGAGTAATTAATAATAGCAATCACCATATTTTAATAGTTTTATTATATTCTCGGGCAACTGAGAAGCTTTATAAAATCAACATCTTGAGAAGCTATGGCGACTTCTTCTCATCTTAATCAATCCAAACTATGCAGCTTTCAGTCACTAACTACTTAATTTAAGAACCAAGATGATGTCTATAACTCATTGGTGCGCCAGGCAAGTGCCACTTACTTTGGCTTAATATTTAATTTTATTTTTATTTTCATAGTTGAAGTTTTATCAGTGCATGTAACAAGAACCAAAATCACTCAGCAAATTAATAATAATCAGATAGAAAATTTTAAGAATTCATGAGAAATTGATTCCAACAATAATCCAAAACTCATACAGTACTGCCTAAACTCCACAAAATTCTACAACTAATAACCAAAAAAAAGTATTAGGATCCCATATCAACTAGATACGGGATTAATTAGTAATTTATTAACTCTAAGGCACCCTCCTCTTACAACCCATTTAAGAGTGAGTTCTAATTTGTGGATTCATAACAATTAGTATTAGAGCAGTTCGATTTTCTAACTTGTGGATTTGTAACAATTAGTATTAGAGCAGTTCGATTTTCTGAAGAAGTTAGCCCTTGCCACAGCGGTTCTGCCTTCATGACCTTGGGGTGTCACGTAGTCGGGGTTGTGAGATCCCTTGCTGCAGCGGTCTTGGTTTCGTGAACTTGTGGGCGTCACCTATTCAAAGTATGTGAAATAATGATAGTTCAGTCCTCTAAAGTTGGCCCTTGCCATAGTGGTCGTGCCTTCGTGACCTAGGGATGTCACTTAGTCAGAATGTGTAAATTGTCGTGGATGTTAGTTTTGAAGAAGGGTGTAATGATAAGATCCAACATCGACTAAGTATGAGACTAGTTGTTCTTCTTTGGAGTCTCAGCGCTTGAGCGAAGTCAGTCTTTCTCCCAGGTTGGGAGTTGACATCCCTTGCATATTTGAGAGAGTTACAAATCTAAGCCGTGTCATATCAGCAGTGATGTCAACAGGTCTTAGTATATATATATATGATTGTACACATCAGTTATACTTTCATGTAATATGAGTTGTAATTTAAGTAATAGTCTCATGTCATAAAAAAAAAAGGTATGAGACTAGTTGATAGTTTATTAACCTGATGTTGTGAACCACAAAGACGTTGATTTTGAAGAAAAGTAGAATGTTAGAATCCCACATCAACTAGTTATAAGACTAGTTGGTAGTTTATTAATCTCAACGCACTCTTCTCTTACAAGTTGTTGGAATGTTCGGATCCCGCATCATAGTAGCAAGATAGTTGGAGCCATATTATGATATTATCTTTCCATCTTAAAAATAAATAAACAAATAAAACACCACAAATCATAAAGTTTAGTACTTGCCTTCTAGAAAGTTTTGAAACGAGGTTTCTCTCATGTTTTAAAATATTATTTACCCAGAGACTTTGAAAAAAAATGGTTTCCAATAATTATTCTTTTGAAAATTTTAGTCAATCATCTGAAAATGAAAGGTAAACCATGTTCTAACTAATGTAAAGTTTGTCTCTTAATTATTTTAATTAATATATTTTATGTCATTTATTATTCCATAATCTATAGATAAATTTTTTTTATAAAGTTAAAAACCAAAAATCGTGTGTATTTGTTTTTTTAATTTTTGATAATGAGTAGTTTAGATTAAATTTGTTAGCTAAACCAAATGAGGGAGAAAAATTAAATGTAGCAAATGGTTTGGGCTCAATTGGGCTGGGTTTGAAATGGCAGCCGAATACAGTCACCCGCTGAATTTGCTAAAACATTGTACGTAACAATAATTTTATTACATTAGTTAAGTTTATTTTAACGTTAAAAAGAAAATTAGTTTTTTATATTTAATTCAAGATTAACTTATTATTATTTTTCCTATTAAAAAATCTAATTTGATTGGATCGCATCCAACAGATTTGGTTTTGACTAAAGTCTTAGACATTGTTTGAGCTTGAAGTTGAAACAATATAAACAGTTTAGTTAATAAATTTTGACGGAAAATGTATTTGGTAAATTTTTAAAAATTTCTTATTTCATAAATTTCTCTATTTTGATACTAATTTTTAAGAATAAGTATGAGTTTCTTTTTATTAGACGCATATTAAATAGACCATCACACTTTTTTAAAAATTCATATTAAATACTTAATATTTTAATAAAAAGACAAATTATATCTTTTTTTCCTCATTTACCCTAACATATAAATAAAAGTCAATTTAAATTTATGTCTATTTTTATCATTATAAACTAAAAAAAAATTGTTATAAAATATTTCAAACACATATACTTTACTTTTTAAACTTACAACTACAACAATACAGTTCACCAAGCACTGAATTACTTTTCTAATCAGTAGCTTATTTCATTTGTACAATAGAAACAGCTTATTTCATTAATCACTATAATCTAAATTAGCTCTTAATTGAGTAACAACAAATTTAAAGAGATCATAACATTTTCAAACTATAAATTTGAGGCCAATCCTGAGTTTCAATTAAAATCTTTATTTTTTTCATAAGTTTTTTATTACAATTTTACACTTAGTCAATGGTAAATCTTTTCCCTTCTCGTATGGATATAAGTCCAAGTTTTGTGTCCGCGTTAATTTTATAATATTAAAAAGAAAAGCTGTTTGGTAATCACTTATTCAAATTAAAAAAAAACTCGTGATTATATTAGCAGATTTATTTTCATGTATTAAAAAATAAATTCACGCTATTTTGAGTTAAGATATTCTGACTAGATGTCTCAGTTTATTGATGGAAGTTATCTTATATTTTTTTTTTATTGGAAATATCGCTGTCATGTAATATTAAAAACAAGAATCCAATTTTGAATTTTAAGGAATCATACATAAGCCGATTGAAAAAAAAAATCTTAGAAATTTCAATCTTTATTTGATTATTTCTACATGAACGAACACGTGCACCGCACGAGTAGAGGCGCATTTCACATTTAAAAAAAATATTTTTATTCATTCATTTTTATGAAAAAAGTATTAGATATATTAAACCCTTTTAAAAAAAAATAATACGACGGGAGTGAAAAAGAAGAAAGGGTTTTAACTTTCAATCATTCCGCAGTGGCTGAAGCTCTGCGCATACGAGCTCTCTGTCTCTCTTACTGTAAGCTTCCTTCTTCTGTTTGTTATTTGCATATTTTCTATTTACATTTTTGAGTTTTTATTTAATTCAGCTTATACTTGATTTTCATCACTAATTTCATGACGTTATTATGTATAAATTTAGCTATTTTGGTGGTTTATTTTGCATTCTGATTGCTGGTGGTAAATGGGTATTTAGGGTTTGTTCTATTCTAATAATCTTTCGAGATTTACGCTTCTAGGGTTTTATGTTGTTGGTTTTCTTGGTCTTATTTTATTTAATTTTTTTAAATATAAATAACAATGTTATTGAGTTATGATTAATATTCTTCTCTTTTTGGCCTCTCTGTAACGTGATTGGTGCTTGCCTTGACCAAATAGTCATCTGGGTCGTTTTATTTTTGTTAAGGATGCCAGATAACTTTGTTAAATTGACCATATTTCTATTCCATTCTATCTTGCATAGCCGCTAAAGATGGTATACGTTGAGTATTTATTATCTATACTGTTGTCAATGTCATATATCTAATTTGTGTTTTCGCTTTCTCATGAAATCAAACTTGCTTTGCAGAATTTTTGTTTGCTACCAGTCTCGTGAAGGATTTTTCAATTAAGGGGTTCTTAAGTTGCAAAATGTCAGGCGGCCCTGGGCTTGAGTCTCTTGTAGAACGTATGTGTTCATTATTTTCCCATTTTATCACTGATGTCTTTCATGTGTCATTTTTGTATGCAATAGAACAAGGTGTCTAAGAGTCAAGCTTTTGGAATTTTGCTGATCTGATTTTTCTTTTACAGCTTAAAAGCAACTCTTTTTTTATTTTTATTTTTTTTGGCGCGGGGGGGGGGGGGGGGGTTTTTCTTTATTTTCAAGGGTGATTTCTCAATTGTAACACTCCTTTATTCTGTTTATCTTCGTTGAAAGTATATTATAGACCTAAATCACTGTCTGGATTTGAGGTGAAGTGTAAAATAATACCTAAGGTATGGTTAACATACTTGAGGGAACATTAATTTCCTTTAATAGAATAGAAAGAGACATGATAAAAGGTGTTAATGAAGACATTTGCTCATGAGTCTAGGCTCATAAAGCAGGAGTTTGTTTGCTTTGCTTGTAAGCAGTAAGGCTGACTAGACTTTAATAAGTCTCAAACATTAGTTTCCCGGAGTTGGTTTTGAGGCACTCAAAATATTTTAAAATCTCCTTTTTCATTTTTTTTCCCAACTTTAACTTTTGTTGGGGGGAAGTAGTTGGAACCTTACGTGTAGTTGTTGACGCTTTGTCCTGCACTTTTCAGCACTCTGTTGGGGCATAATTTTCTTCTCATCTGTAATTCTTGATTGTTTTCCTTTTTCTGCAGAGCAAATATCAGTTATCACAAATGACGGACGTAACATAGTGGTATGTTACAACACTAGCCCCATAAATCTACATGACCTTTTAGAATATTAGTTCAGTGATCTACATTGTCTTTATCATATAATTCCTAAGGTGCATTTTCTATAATAAATGTAGGGAGTCTTGAAAGGATTTGACCAGGCTACAAATATAATCCTTGATGAATCTCATGAGCGTGTTTACTCGACTAAGGTATTTATCCTCATCTCAATGAGCTACTTTGTAATTCGCTTGCTGCCTTAGTAATTGGAGGTAAAATGGGTTTAAAGTTCAGTCGGTTTCCTTAAGAAAACCAAATGAAGCATTACTTGTGTTGAATCTGGCTGATTTTGTTATTGCAGGAAGGTGTTCAGCAACTTGTGTTGGGATTGTACATAATAAGGGGTGACAACATGTAATGCAATTTTCTTATTGTCATTACTTTATTATAGCACTTATACTTGTTACCTAATCTGTCATTAAGTTAATAAAAGAATGATGAATTGATTCTTTTGATTATTGCAGAAGCATCGTTGGGGAAGTTGATGAAGAGCTGGATTCTCATCTTGACTTGTCCAATTTGAGAGCTCATCCCCTCAAACCAGTGATCCATTAATGGACTGTTAAAAGATGTAGAGCTGTTGTGGACTCAATGAAGGATTAGAACAAAAACTGATAAATTTTATGCATTAGATGTATTTATTACTTCTGAAGTCTTCGTTTTGATGTTACTGAAATTTGTATATTATTGATGTTAAAGGACCAGTTACCGAACGTTGGGGCAAGATTGATATCAGCTAAATCATAGTCGTCTGCGCTTATTCATATTTTTAAGCAATGCAGATTGCATGAAGCATAAGGTAAACCACATTATATGTGAATATTTGTTGACAGCAACAGTTAGATCATTCCTAAAAGGATTGCAAAACCGAACCAGGAAAAAAAAAGGTGGAGATCATAACCAGTGATTCTATTTCATATATGTACTTAATGTACAAAAAAGCAATCTGAACGTAATGTTTTGGTGTTAAAAATGAAACACAGAAGTCTTCTGAAGTCAAATCAGTAGCTATAGCAAGCATTTGTTGACAAGAAAACAGAAACCCAGCTTTCCGCGGCAAAAAAATTCAATAAATGAAATTCTCAAGGTTTAGTCGATGTAGAAGAAACAGATTCCCGGCTTTCTTGAGGCCAAATTTACATGTCACAAAAATTCTCAAGATTTTGTCGCCATGAGCCTGCTCTTCAAACCAAAATCTGGATGCAAAACAGTATATTGACATGGGAAACAAGCAGTGGAGCAAAACTATCGATGGACTTTGACCAAGTCGACATCAAATTCCAGCCACGAGTAAGGTGGAATATTCTTACTATCATCTCCTCCACTTCCGTAACTGCATTAGAAATAAACATGACATGAAAGGAAATGGCTTTGAAAGAAAATCAATAAGGAAAAGAGATTCAATCACATACCCTAGAGAGGGAGGGATGAGTAGCCTTCTCTTTTCACCAACATGCATACCTGATAATACCGATACATGCATAAAAAAGTGCAACAAAGAGTTAACAATAGAGAAGGTAACTAGTAAATAACTAAGAATAGCTGCCTTCAATCATGTTAAAGGAGAAACCAAAAAATGAGTCTAAATGATTATACCTTCAAGTCCAACATTCAAGCCCTCTATAACTTCTTTTCCACCTGTTATTACCAACATGATCAAATGTATAAGACATAAGATTTGAAGAAACAAAAAAAATTAATACACCATATCATTGCAATCCAACATTTCATTTTAACAAGATATCACCTAAGTAGAACTTTAAGGGGGTGCTCCCAAGATTTGAGTCAAATACTTGTCCATTTTCCTTTAACTTTCCAGTATAAAGGACACTGATCTGCAATCAAAGAGAAGACCTTTCAATCAACAAAAATTCTTTAACATCGTCTACAGTCAGCTATAGCAGAATGTTCAAGAAAAGGGAATGAATCGACAGATAAGATGGAACTCTAGATGAGAATGAATAAAAAACAATACAAAACTCATAACTCTTCCATCATGTCATCTGGTAAGATGAGCTCGGATGAAAGCCCAAAACATTTTGCCCACCCCCTTAGCTGGACACAGATTCAAGAGAACTTGCCTTTTTCCCGGGTGCAGCAACCTTGCCATCTGGTTTCCCTGTTCCTAGATTCTGAATGACTAATCCATTAGGCAAGGTCCTAAGCTGAGATAACTTGCCTTCAGCACTGCTGTTCTCAGTGACCATAACAGATCCGCTCATTGCATCCATTGATAATGGATATGTTTCCATGTTCGAATCCTTCCCATCCTCTTCAGTTCTTCTCTTCTTCTTCTTTTTCTTCTTCTCAGGTTGAAGTTCAGCAACAGATTGATCAACATCATTCCCAGGAATCCTGCATTTAGTGTATAGAGAAAATTAAAATACTAAACTAGCCAGAATATATGCCCTTTGCATTAAAGGTAGCAAGCACATCCGTTGCAATTTAATAAACACCATTTATGAGACTACCTCTTTGAATTTGTGCGTGAGATGCGACTGCACAAGTAAAAACTATAATATAAAACATCAAAACAAACCATGATACTCACACATCAGTAACTTGCTGCTCATTTTGCTCAACTCTTCCAGGAGTATCCTGGCCCATCCTGTCATGCTTCACCTCATCATGAAGGGCTTTATCCCCTTTTATAACATTGGTACAGTCAACACTGTCAGCTTCAAGACTTTTCTGTTGCTCTTTTCTTTTCCTCTTCTTTGGCTTGGCATTATTTACAGAACCCACATTCTCGCTGCCAGAGTTTATCAGAACAATAAAGATAAGTTAGATGACAAGAAGCAACAAATAGATTAGACTCCCTGATTAAAAATATTTGCAAAGTCGACAATATAGATCATGAGAGAGAGTAACTTATTTGCTGTTTTGCATTATTAATTATACTTAGATGCATTTTTCTTTCATTCAGTCAAAATTATGTAGCAAATGAGTTTGTGTTTGGCTTTAGTATCAATTTAGAGGAATAGTTTATTTCTTTTCTCTTGCAAAGACAGAGAGAGGATTTTTAACTAGCCGATTTATAACTGACCTATATGATTTCTAATATTCTGTAATGCAAGAATAAAACGACAAGAAGAATACTTACACATGATTAGATGTCTTCTGATTTTCTTCATTTGGAACAGGCAAATTTTGTATGATTTTGTCAGTCTCTGTATCATTTTGGAGGCCTTTTTCATCCACTTGTGTGCCCTCTTTGGACTGCACTTTCTTTTTCTTCTTAGGCTTTGCACCATTCTCCAGGCCCACTTCCGCAGAAGGCAGCACAGAATCACACATGTCAGACCTGCTTGTGTACACCAAATAAGTTGGACACACAGATTGATTAATAAGATCCAAAATCCATTGCCATTATTCATTAATCTATAGCTAATGTTATATCACTATTGAACTAAAACACAATAAGATGGAGAATGGCTCATTTCAAAACTTTTGAATATCCCAAAAAAAAAAGAAAAGAAAAGAAAAGAGAAAACTCTATGCCAACATGGTTTTCTGTAGAATGACAAGGCATGGCCTGCACTGGGAACCAACTAAAACAATTATATCTTCAACAGTTATACAGACTCTCACCTTTTGGGCTCACCATTAACATCATCATCACTTCTTTCTTCTGACAGGATAAAGCAATTTCCTTCATCTTTCGCCTCATCAGTGCCAGTCCCACCAGATTTCCTGACATTGTTTTCTCTTGTTTCAATGTTTTCTTGTTTATCTGAACTAACCTTACAAAGAGAGGAAATTGGCTGCATATCTTCACTTTCACCATCTGATGCTGCTGCAGCAGTACTACCATCGGCTAACATTTGTTTTTGAGCACTCACATCATCATCAGACTCAATCAATTGGTAATTCTTCCTAAGCCGCCTGTGGCTTCCTTTTTGCCTGTCTGGTATCTCCTCAATTTCTGGAATTAAAGACCAAAAAGTAAATATCAAACACCTTCAAATATTTATTGCTTACAAAAGCAACACCTCCAAACAAGTACCCTTTAAACTGATACATGAAAATGAATTAATGGGGAAAAAAAAAACACTCAACCTTTTTGAGCACTACCATCCTCGTCAGATCCACTCAATTGGTTCTTCTTCCTAAGCCGTCTACGGCTTCCTTTTTGCCTATCTGGTATCTCCTCAATTTCTGGAATTAAAACCAAAAAAGAAAATATAAAAAACCTTCAAATATTGATTTCTTACAAAGAAACACCTCCAAACAAGTATCGTTTAAACCGATAAATGAAAATGCTTTATTGGCAAAATAATTTTTAAAAAATAACAGTCTAACCAGAAAATGGAATGCATTCAAACCACATAATGCAATTAATAAAACTCAATGGCCAATTCTGGTAAATCTCAGTGGAAGCATATGGAGCACATTCATCCAAAATAGCTGACAATGTCGATGTGCCAAATTGAGGTATTTCTGAATATATCCAGAAAACAGTACATTTTAAATAATAATATTCAATTTCTCACAACATCCAACTCTAATACACATTCACTTGTTACCATATCAAATAATTCTAATTGAATTAATAGTCAAAGTTTGTTTGAAACACGTTGGTCAGAAATTGATTTTTCAAATGACTGACCAGTATAATGGTTGTACTTGGGCTCTTGGTACTCTCAGAAAATGTACAAAAGTATGCAAATATTTGATGGGGCCAAATTTTTTAGTTGAATTAGGAACTTAACATTTTACTTGATCGGATATTTGACATTGGTGCTAATATCCCAAAATTTAACTTTGATGTCAAGTTCATCATGTATGTTCATTGAAAACAAAGAAAAATAGCATAATATACCTCCACCACCAGAAACAGGGGAGGGTGGGATGATTTCCAGATCAGCATCATTGATGAAACTATCGTCATATTTATCTTCATCACTATGGCCAGTGGATCTTTCTGTCTCTGTATCCGCAATATCTTCTCCATAGGATTCTCTTCCAGCTATAGTAAAGGAAAAATGAATGGAGGAAATCATATAAAAAATACCAAGAACACTTACTTTTTCCCCTTTAATTGAAATAACCTTCAACTGACTGTTTAGTGTTACAACGGAGACGAACAAAAATGCAATATAAAATTTTCTGTTGGTTTGGTTTCTGTTATTGACAAGTTACCATAACAGATTAAAAAGAGATATACAGACTCAATTGGTTAGAGTAATACAATTTTATATGGACCACCCACAGTACCCAAAATGTTCACTCGTTTTTTTCTCTTTTTCTATATATTTCTAGCACCAAAAAGCCAACATGTATCAACCATGCCTAAGGCCGAAAGCACCATATGGAAACACTATTTTTCCTGAACCCAGTAAAGGATACGATTCATCATTAAGATTATAGCGCTGACCACTAGCACCCAAAAAGTAACCAGTGAGGTGAACACTTTGTGGACCAATAACCGAGAACACAACTTCATCAGCCTCCTCAAATTCTAAATTCAGTTGGCATGACTCAGCCTTCTCAGGAAACAAAGAACACAGAAAAACAGGACTCTTGTCCCCAACATTACACTGAACCACACTTTTCTTGGGGGCAGTACCGATCCCAAGTGTTGCCTGAGTTAAACATAAAGCAAAATTATTAGCCATTTTACCACAAACCATTTCTCAGAACTAAAAATTCAACTCCAGAACACCTATAAGAAAAAAGAACCAAAACACAAACGAAGATGGCGAAATACACTTGGTAAAGGAGTGCAAAGATCAAGTTTGGCTTAAAATTCTGTTATTGATGGTTATTTAAGCCTATGTGGCATTTGGTGATTAAGCAAATGGAGGGGGCCACCAGAGCTGTTAAAGTTAGTTACAATTTTAAGCTGGTCACCAGTGTATCTTATGTGTGATTTTCTTGTAAATCTGAATCATTAATAAGGAAACTTGTGTAGGAATGCTTTGTTCACTGGAACATATTAATTCATTCTGTATTAATCACCATTAATTAAAGGTCAAGCTAAAAGCTGTTTTCAGCCATGGATGTAGGTACTCTGTGAACCAAACCATGTAAATCCAAGTGTCTTCTCTCTTTGTATATTCAATTTCCTAGTTGTAACTATGTTCTTCACTTCGGTTAGGATTGTTTTAGTGATTTCTACTTCTTCTTCTTTTCCTATCATCAGCAACTTGTTCGATCAAGATTCAATCTCGATTGATCAAAGATTTGGAGTCAAAATACAACAAATAGAACCCCCCCCCCCCCCCCCCCCCCCCCAAAAAAAAAAA
>MKYO02015788.1:178717-257048 GCA_002013955.2 Citrus medica
CCCCCCAGCCCCCCCAAAAACAAGAATTTCATTTAAAAAATGTTATTTAAACAATAGTTCTATCGAAACCCGTTAAAGAAAACTTATAAAAATCATATATACTCAACAAATTAACAGCGACAGGAAGCAGCACAAAGAAGCATTAGCCCTGGAAATGAAAATAATATTTATTTTAAGGGAAAAAAAGAGTTAATTGGAAATTGGTTACCTGTGAAATGTGAAGCCTTCCTCTTGCATCATCAGCAGTATGAGTGAAAGGTTTTCCGGGTTTCACTTCAACTCCTGCGAGAAAATTTAGAAGATTCCCAGACCGATAAATAAAAACTTGAAACAAATAACATTATAAAATTATATATTCGGAAAAAAAAAAAAAGGAAACGGTCACCCCAGAAAGCCATTGAAGTGGAACAAGAGAATTTCTTTCTCCGCCTGTTGTTCTTAAACCCTAATCAATGAAATTGAAATACTTTCTTATATTGCCCTCTCTCTCTCTCTCTCTCTCTCTTATTTTGCGTAATTTTATATAATTCTAGAGCGCGGGTTTCTTTTGATAAATGAGCCCTATTTTTACATGAATAATGATACAGTCACAAATTTTTATATAAATTTATTTTATATAAATTGATGTGGTATGATAAGATTGGTTGAATTAAATATCACTTGACTCACATAATTTATTTTTATTAATTTATATTTTTATTCAACCAATAAATTAATATCACATTAATTTATATAAAATAAATTTATATAAGAATTTGTGCTGTATCATTATTCTATTTATTTTTCAAAATCAATTATGAGTTAATAACATTTGAATTCCTACATTATTATAGGTTTTCAAATAACGATATATTTATCTAAATTGTATCATTTAGGTCCATTTATTATTTGGTAGAGGGCATAGCTGGATAAGTGCTTAAATGAAAAAAAAAGGCAAACTTTGTGTGGGTATTTGGCCCGAATAGTGACATAAGGGTGATAAAATGTTTTATCTCGGTTTTTTTTTTCCCGGGACGCAATTTGTCATCTTTCGGGCCGAATACCGCCTTTCCAATAAAATGATCATATTCTCATTTACATTTTTTGAAAATCAAGCACCTGGTTGTTGTTGTTACTATCATGTCGGGAAAAATTTTAGTCCCATCAATCATTCTAAAAGTTTCGTAGTTCAATAAAAGTATTTTTAAATCTCAAATAAAATCTAAGCCGTCAAAACCTTTTTCTCCCTCTCTTTATTTTGCAGGAAAGAAAAAAGACCATTAATTCTATTTTCATACTAATAATAAAACGACAAATAAATTTTTAATTGTCTAAAGGTGCGTTTGGGATTGAAGTGCTGTAATTTTTAAATTACGGTTATTGTGAAAAAAAAATTATAATTATGAAATAAAAGTTAATAATGTATAGTAAATATAAATTTTAAATAATAATTTTATTAAAATTATTAATAAACGCACCATGAATCTCTTTAGTGACTGTTTGGGTTAACTTAATTAAGTTTTTTTTTTTAATTTTTAGAATTAAAAAAAAAGATTTTTTAGGACTATTTGGGTGTCAAACTAAAAATTATTTTTTTAATCTAAAAGGTCTTTTGTGAGCAGGTAGGATTTCTAGCTTTGCCCAAAAGACTTTTGAGAAACTATTTTCTCATTTATTACATTTTTCATAATTTATAAACTAACCTTAAATTAACAAAGGAATAAAAAAATATTACATCCATATCTAAACTCGGAAACCCTATTTCTTACGTATATTTTCTTGTTTTGCCTCTTCATTGTTAAAAAAAAAACTGAAGGAACACAATCACCGCACCAATCTTCTTTCAAGTGAGAATTTTTTTTTTTGGTAATGTCATGCTTTGATTGGCATCTTATTTTTAATTTTTCCAGATGATGAAGAATCATTAATTAACATTAATGTTGATGAAAATGAAGCAAGTGAAATAGGAGTGGTTCGTGAAAATATTGCTAAGGAACTTATGCTTAAATAAACTTAATCTAGTTATTTTTGTTCTTCTTTTTTATTAAAAAAAAGGTACTTTAATTTGTAAAAGTTTAACTACATTGATCAAATAATTATTTTGTTTGTCATTGATTTTTAAATTTGATAAGTATTCATTAGACTCAAATATTTAAGGGTATTAATGACTTTATATAAAATGTCTTTTTTAAATGATCATCCAAACACTTTAAAAAGAACTTCTCATTAAAAAAAAAATCTTTTAGTATGGTCATCCAAACAACAAAAATAAGCTAGAGCTTTTACTTATCTTTTATTTTTAAGTAGAAGCAAAAGCAAAAGCTAACCCAAACAGACCCTTAATGTGAAATTTTATCTTTTTTATTTTATGAGAATATAAGTTTACCTCACTTTATTAATTTTTGTGGGACTCCTATCTCTTTTTTAAGTTAATTTTATTCCTACTTTGTTAATAATATTTGTGAGAGATATTTTTCTAGTTTTAAGTGTTTTGTGGATCGATTGAAATTGAAGTCTCCCTATTTTCTATCAAAATTAATGTTTTTGTTACTCAAGCTTCACTTGGACAATTATCTTCCTTTTAGTTGGAGCTCTTTTAATTTATGGAATGCTCCTTTTTGTTATAAATCAATGACGACTTTGCTCACCTATTAGCCATTTTTTCCATCTATTTTTATGTGATATCCTGTACACTTTAAGAAATCTTTGTTATCAAACAATAGCCAAAACATAAGTTGAGTAATTAAACAAGATAAAGAGGGTTTTGTGACATGTGATCTATTCTACAAGTTGCTATTTGGACTAAGACATGTGCCTAAATTAGCTATTGGCTTATATGGGCCATTCCATTACCTATTTCACAAGTTCCAAATCATGACTCATAATGGTGCATTTACTTCCTAAATTAAGGAATCAAAATTTAAAATAAAAATAATTGATGGTGTTTACCTACTAAAATAAAAGTGAGATTGCAAATGAAACATTCGAGAACTATATATTTTTAGGATTAATGATGTCCACATCAGGGGAGTAGGGAATCAAGTTTTCATTTCTTAAACTTTCCATTTTACCCTCACCCAAATTTTATAATTTCTATTTTATCTTCAAATCAAATATTATTACATTGTATCATTTTATTATTAAATAATAGGAGTAATAATTTAACAATAATAATACTACTAATTAATGATAAAAATTAATAATAATAATAATTATAACTAATAATATTAATATTAATTAATTAATTAATATTAATATAATTAGTTAAAATTATTATTATTATTAATTTTATTATCATTAATTAATTAATTATATTATTATTATTATTATAGTGATGATGATGATGATGATAATGAAAAATAATAATTTTAATCATAATTTTAACATTAATAGTAATAATGATTATTATTATTATTAATTTTATTATCATTAATTAATTAATTATATTATTATTATTATTATAGTGATGATGATGATGATGATAATGAAAAATAATAATTTTAATCATAATTTTAACATTAATAGTAATAATGATTATTATTATTATTAATTTTATTATCATTAATTAATTAATTATATTATTATTATTATTATAGTGATGATGATGATGATGATAATGAAAAATAATAATTTTAATCATAATTTTAACATTAATAGTAATAATGATTATTATTATTATTAATTTTATTATCATTAATTAATTAATTATATTATTATTATTATTATAGTGATGATGATGATGATGATAATGAAAAATAATAATTTTAATCATAATTTTAACATTAATAGTAATAATGATTATTATTATTATTAATTTTATTATCATTAATTAATTAATTATATTATTATTATTATTATAGTGATGATGATGATGATGATAATGAAAAATAATAATTTTAATCATAATTTTAACATTAATAGTAATAATGATTATTATTATTATTAATTTTATTATCATTAATTAATTAATTATATTATTATTATTATTATAGTGATGATGATGATGATGATAATGAAAAATAATAATTTTAATCATAATTTTAACATTAATAGTAATAATGATTATTATTATTATTAATTTTATTATCATTAATTAATTAATTATATTATTATTATTATTATAGTGATGATGATGATGATGATAATGAAAAATAATAATTTTAATCATAATTTTAACATTAATAGTAATAATGATTATTATTATTATTAAAATTATCATTACTATTATTACTGTCTCTTATACACATCTTCTTGAACATGTCAATGGTTAATCATTCAGGAACTTGAGACACACTTCAAGAATCCTAAGAACATGAGAGAAAAAATAGATGGTTAAATTTATGAGATAAATAAAGAGATTTTATTTTATTAAATTTTTATCTTTTTTTTTAATCTAAAACAACATTTTCAACCGGTTTGTTAACATATTATAGTATTTTTTAAATGATTAAATTTTTTATTAATAAAAATAATGTGTACCGTTGATTAGATCTAATGGCATATATTTCTTACACTATTGATGCTGTAAAAAAAATTACGGTATCATAGAGGGACCCTTATAATTATTAGTTTCATTATCATCATCATCGTCGTTGTCGTCATTATTATTAACAATAATTATTTTGAATAATAATCATCAAAATTATTATAACAAAGAATGGCAGAAATTAAATAAGGTTATTTTAGTAATTTGTAACAATTCATTACTATTTCAAAACAAAATAAACACATCAATGGTAATATAGCTCATTCCGATTCTGATTCATATAGTTAAGTAAATAATTTATTATAATTCTCATTCCCTATTCCGATTCCCTTCTATTTCAATTCTAACTTATTTTGATTACCGTTGTAGTAAACACATGATAATAGTAATGCTAACATAATAGATTGGGTCTATAAATATAAATACATGCCTTTTGCCGTTTTGTCAGATAAGGTCAAGGGCTAGTTATTGGGTCTAATATCAATTTTTAAGTAACAACAAAATTTAACTAAAACTTGAGAACAAGATAAAAATCTTAAGAATCAAAATGAAAAATTTAGTAATCATTGGATTACAATTTATCACTTTATTTTCCAGTCCAACATCCTTTTTCATAATGTAAGAGTATTAACGATATGCCAATGAAGCCTACTACTAGTCTAATGTTTGTATTTAGCTTAGGAATAGAAAATAATTGGTGTTAAATATCAAGGTTTCACCGAGTAGTTTTTAAATAATTTTTTAATTATAAAATTCAATTTAATATGAATATGTTTACAAATAAATTGATGGCCATATCTAATGGAATCCATTAGCCAATCAGATAGATGTTCAGTTAATTATTATCACATTCGATCTTAATCATTACAGTTGATTTTGTAAAGACTAGGTGTGATAATATTCAAAGTTATTTAAATGAGTTTAAAGTTTGTGGAAAATGGTCTGTTTGAATACCCGTAAGGGTATTAGAAGCTAATTCTGAAACCTTGGGGGGCATTATCGAATTTAGGCTAAACCTCAATGGTTGCCATAAAATATTACCCAAAAATTACAAACCCGCTCGGCTAGAAATCAAAAAGTCAAAAAAACGAAACCGCTCTGGAAAAATAAAAATAAAACCTTAATATCATCGAATCAAAAACCCTAAAAGCTAAAACCCTTGATTTAAAAATTTTAACAAATAAATAAAAAGAACCCTAAAACCCTTTCTTGTAAAACCCTCTTGCTCTTTTGAATTTGGGTGTAAAATAAGTAAATGGGTGGGATTTTGATTTGAAGAAAGGATGCTGAAGATTGTAAGAACCTCTCCTGCTCGTCGGTTTCTTCTTAATAGAAATAGAATCGGTAAAGAAAACTGCAACCACTCTCTCTCTCTGTGTTTGAGTTTGTTTAGATATGAAGGTTTTTTTATGCTTTTGTATTTTTATTACTAAGCTGTCAACTGAACATTTTCTTGCCTTTTCTTTTTCTTTTTTTTTTAACTAGCATTTGCTGGAAATGATGAAGTAAATATTGTGATTTTGGGATGTTTTTTAGTGTATTAGATCAATATTAAAGAAAGGGAAAACTAACTGATGATTGGCCATGAACAATATTGGTGGAAGAAGCCATCTTATTTTGCTTATTGGTAAAAAATTAAGGGAACTTTCGATTCTAAGCGGAACAATGCATGTGGTAAGTACGTAAAGAAGTATGATTGGAAACATGAGGCGTAAAATGATTAAAGCTATGACTTGTTGGAAAGAGTCGCACAAAGATAAAATGTTAGTCACAGCAACCTATCTTAGGAAATGATTATACATGTGTGTTTCCGTACATGTTTAAGAATATATTTATGTGCTTGTGAAAAAATTATATAGAGTGAAAAGCCTACAAAGATTTGCTGATCCGTCAAGTAATGAAGTCTGATAGCAAATGCAAATGTAGTCTGATCAGTAATGTCAGACACGACAACTTCCTGGATTTGGCATAAGGAAATGAATAGACGTGTATTTCTGTGTGCCTGTGAAAAATAAATGTAGCATATAAAAACTTATAGATAGTGAAAAGCGCTGAAAAAGGTTGCATTTAAAACTTTCATTGGAAGTTGCTCATGAAGGATTTTAATAAATGAAGCTTAGCTGTTCGTAAGGGTCGATCTGACTAGCATACATGGTGATATAGCCATCTGGGTTCAGCTCAGCTGGCGGTGAGAGCACTTTGCACCCACTGTTACCTGAGATCAAGTCATAATAGAGAGTAAGAGTTGGTGTTTAGTTGGTCAAGTTTCTCATACCCATCCGTTTTTCCTTTTAAATCTTTAGTATTCATTTGTTGGGTTTCTAGGTGATGCAATGTATCACGTCTTTCTTTTTAGTTTTGCATTTTCCTTATGTCTGAATTTTCTCAAATTATTTGCAACCTTGGTGCTTGACAGCTCTCACTGGGTTAAACAATGTTGTAAATGGATCAAATATTCAGTGGCGTGGAAAGTCATATGCTGCCTCTGTTCCTTCTGACGCACCGAAATCCCAGAGAGGTCGGAGGCTTCCAAGAGATGAACGAAAAGCTATGGTGGAATCTTTTGTAAACAAGTATTTGTTTTTTTTTTAATTTATTTTTTTATATCTTCTTTAAACAGCTACATCAAGCTGTATTCACACCATGATTATTTTTTAGATTGACTCTTCTTGAGGGTATAATTGTTAGATTTTTTTCCCGATAAGAGGGTGTAATTATTATACGAACACAAGGAAATTGTGTTTTGCTTTTAATGAATGTGCCAATTTTGAAAAGGTAAATAGAGCATTCGGAATGAATGAATTTAAAGCTTGGCTTTTTGAGGAAGTATACAGCAAGGAGATATCATAGCGGACTATGATTTTTTTATTTATTTATGTTTTAAAAGGACTGTGATTATCAAAAAGAAGGTGAAAATAGATTTTTTTTTTTGCACTTCAACTTCATCTTGGCAGAGATTGTAATTATCTTAAAGCATTAAAAAATTAGGTCTTTGATTCATTGGATGTCCTGGTTAATCTATAGGTATCCTGTTACCAAGTATTTGTATCTTATGTTCTTTTTCCAATTTAAACTTTAGTAATCTCATCTAACTGTGTGATTGCTTTTGGATGGGGAAAAGAAAGAGAGAACAGATTAATAGCCTTTTATCCCTTGTACCTTGGGGAAGATCAATGTGGAGGAGAAAGGGGGAAGATGGAAGTTACTTTGTTCAGCAGATAAAAAATTATTATCACCCTGTGGTTTTATGAAGCTACTGTTCCATAGAAGTCAAGTAACACCATCCCTGGATCAATACACCAACAGTGAAGAAGCTATGACAAAATTATGATTTGTCGCTTGGGAAGCTTTCTGAAATGGGAAATTTTTACAGTGTTTAGGAAGACAAAACTAGTAAATTCCATTGATTTTTCTTTCTTCACATTTTGTTGGAACTTGCCGGTACAATAGATTTTGAGTTGTGTTTTTAGGTTGCTGATAGCCTGAGAAGTATGGTCCTTAAGTTTGTCTAGAAACATATCTTATGTTCTCTGTTTTATATCATCATCTTATTGCTATTGTTTGTTGTTTGTGATAAAGAATAATACAAAAATCAAAGCTTTTGTGTTGAATCTTACCATTAATTCAATGTTGTACAGGTATAGAGTAGCACATGATGGGAAATTCCCAACTGCATCTGATGTTTGCAAGAATGTGGGTGGTTCTTACTATGTTGTGAAGATCATTCTCCAGGAAGTGGTGCACAAATGTAAATCATCATCTCCTGATGGGACTGAAAATTTAGTAGGAGATGGACTACTTAAAGAGCACGAAGTATGCATAGATGGGGGAACTCAAAATGTGGTTGATAAAGTAGCTGCTAATAATGTGGAGATTGGTGATGTCAGTGAAAAGCATCTAGAAGTAGAGGGTGGCCCATTCACTTCCTCTGTAGCTGAAAGGAACATCTTTGAAGAGGTTGAAAATCCCACAACTCCAGTACGTATTTGACATCTTTCACCTTTTGTTTGTTTGTTTGCATTTTCTTTTTTTGGGTGGAAATTGTAGTTCCTCTGTCAAAACATAATTAGATGAATCAGAAATTTTAAAGCCTTTTAGGGTTTATCAACTGAATTGTGGTTCATGCCCATGGATGTTGGAAGGTTGATTGTAGGAATTCCTCTGCGGTTGGAATTAGAACGCTCAATTGATAGATATATTCTGCATCATGATGGAGAGTATCTTGACATTTTTATTTAAATATTTTCCTCTGATTCTTTTGTTATGGTTTGTTACTTTGTTAATGGCAAAAGTGTGGTGCTGAAAACAAACTGCTGTAAGATGATTGTGGAAGAAGCAGATTTGGTACATAAACTATGTGTGTAACGTACATGTGTGTGTGTACATACATCCTCCCCATTCTTGGGGCAAAAAGAAAAAATGATAAAATGAAATAATTTGTTTTAACAATTTTAAAGAAGTCCTGGATGCGTGCTTGCACTTGCTTCAGTTCTAAACACGACAATTGCATTGAAATGGTGCTTTGATAGTCATATTTTTTCGTGTTAATAACAAATGGTTGTCTATTTATATGCCAATATAGCTTTCACAGATCTTGTCTTACGATCTTATCTAAAAGCTTTGCATCTTCAATGTATTTGATAGGAATTTTTGGTGACTTGTTGATTTTTTTTCCTACTTCTCCTTTGGTCTTGAAATCCTTAACGTTATTATTATTATTACGTTTTCTCTTTCAGTTGCTAGAGTGGAGTCTTTTCTCTGCCTATTATAATTTATGTTTCGTTCTTGCAGGATGGTCAGCCTGGTCCTGTTAATCTGATGACAGAAAATAGTAACAATGTTAGTTATCCCCAATTTATAAAACCGGAGGGTGCGAAAATGGAAGGAGCTCGGGAAAATCATCTGGATTTTGTTGCAAATGAAATACATCCATTCAAAGAAGAAACTGATAAAACTTTTTATCAAGGTCAAGATACAGCAGAGAACAGGGAAAAAGAGGAACCTGAGGGTGCCCCTTCTAATTTTGTTGCGAGCGAAAGTCCACTGCCTATAGGAGAAACTGAGGAAGTTTCTCATCCTTCAGCTGGGAATGCAGATGAGAAAGAGGAACAGGTTGTATCTGAAGTTTCAGTGGAGTCTGGTGACACACAGCGCAAAGCTGAGCAGTCTAAAGGGTCTCCTGAGCTCGAAACAAGTGCAATGTAAGTTTGTTTCTATAACAGTAGTGAGTATTTGTACATCTTGGAAGTAATGTTTACAAATTCTGAAGTAGTGTCTACTTTGCCTAGGATTTGTTCCATTGAAGCTCAATAGGGAGCACAATGAGCAAAAGTTAGAAAACAAAGGAGTTTCTAGATTATGTCTATATAGATGTGGAAGGTTATTGTGAACAGTTAGTCTTAGCTAGCCCACAAGGATTTTGATATACAAAACGTTACTGGTTTGGAGTTCTTGAATTTTAGGCTTCGAAAGACTTAGTGACTTCCATATTTGTGGGACATGACTCTGATAGTGCTCTTATGGGTTTCTCACACTTAGTTCAGTTAACTAGCCTTGAACATGGCTTAGGTTTTAAAACAGACTCTTCGAACATTTTTATCTCCACTTGAACTATATCATCTCTGTTTCTTGTTTTTCTAAATTTTCGCAATCCCTTTTATTTGCCAAACTGAAAAGCAAATTCTGTTCTGCAGTGACAGTTCTAGTAGGCAAACCGATGATGCAGAAGTTCCAAAGAAAACTACTCTGTGGGACAATCTGAAGTCATTTGCAGATGACTTTTTCAGTATGTGGAGAAAATCTTAAATCATTGTTGATAACTCGAGAGCTGTGATATTGGCATAAGAGATTAGTAGATTGCTAGCTCATTTTCTTGAATGTCATTGTGTTATTTGTATAGCATATGCCTTTTTTTCATGATAAGCCCTATCATTTGCAAAAAGATAGCTGCTGTTACATGGAAGAAGTCAGGATCACAGGGGGCGACTTTATTTTAGGAGCAACAAAATGTGCCCATTTAAGGAATGGAACTGAAAACTGTGGATTCTTTGATGAGCAAGGATATTGAGGTAAATCCATCGATTGGGGAATAAATCAATTGGTTAATAGTGAAAAATTTACGTTGTTTGGATTTAAAGTTTAAAAAAGATTGTTGTCAGCACCATTTCACAAATAGAATGTCACTGGTTGACATCCTTCGTTGCTGCCGAATATCCATTAATGTCAAATCTCTCAACATTCAATAACTGAAACTTTCTTTTTTTCTATTGGTATCTTTCATTCGCTGGTAAAAATTCCTACTACTACTACTACACCACAACCAAAAGAACTGACTACTAATTTTCTTTGCTTATTTGCTTTCTTTCTTATCCTACTATTAAATCTGTCTACCTCTCCACTTGTCCAATAGGCTTTTCACAAAAGATGACCAATAATGTTGGTAAAGATGTGATAAGTTACAAAGTTAAAGATCCTAGTGATCACCCTTTAAGCCCTAAACGCGGAACCTGAAGATATGTTATGGATCATTTTCCAAAAGAACATTAACATAACACTCCACAAAATTGCTAATTATCAGTTGTTTAATTGCCATTGATGGTCGTGGTATAAACATACACATTACAGCAGCTGCATGCCTAGGGGTGTATTAGGTAATCGACACCATCTCATTCCCTGTTTACATGCAATAGTTTTTCAAATGAAATGTGCAAAATTTTCTACCTATATTTCTATTGATGAATTCTTCAGGCAA
Organism: Citrus medica; assembly: GCA_002013955.2. Classification (NCBI taxonomy): domain Eukaryota; kingdom Viridiplantae; phylum Streptophyta; class Magnoliopsida; order Sapindales; family Rutaceae; genus Citrus; species Citrus medica. The sequence goes on from MKYO02015788.1 coordinate 189,934, forward strand.
GTAATCTATCACACAGAGACTATACATCCACCACTGTAAAGCTGCGGGGCCAGGCTTTGTGATGGGTTCCAACCTCTAAGGTAATGCAGCTAGCGAGAGTTGATGGGGATGCAATCAGGTCAGTGAGAGCATCAGAGGCTCGGATAGATCACAACACACTTGGCTTGACAGATGTAACCATCCCTAACAACTAACAACTGGTTTAGGAACCACGACAAAGTTATGCTATGCGTGACATGATAATGGATATATAAGAGACAAGAACATGACGGTGACTATTGCTTTCAACCATTTTGGACCTGAATGCAATTAACAAAGGCCGAGGTAATATACTAGTGTCTTGCTAAATTCTTTACCTCTATCAATACTTTGGCTACATTACATAAAGGTATCGATACCCAAAAGTACAAGAGTAAACTTCCAGCATGAAAGATTTAAAAAACTCTGAACTCGGAAATTCAAAAAGCAAGAGTCTGAACCATGCGATGCAAGTACAAGATATATAAATCATTGTAAGACATCAAAACTTTGCAGGGTTTGCAATGGATTTGCTCACGTAGTCAACAACCTGTACCAAGAAAGGACACCAAATGCAATTGGGGGAAGAGTGAATCCTAGTACAACCTATTTACTGCACCAAAATCTGGAAACAAAGAGGTAAATGCAACACTTCTTATAACTATTACAAAAGAATAGCAAATGGAAAACAAAGAGTAACATCAGAGGAATTATCTTTATTTGAATCATATAACAGTTAAAAACAAAAAACTAAAACAAAGAGAAAAAAGCCTTCTAACTAATCATTACAAAAATTTAAACAGATCGCAAGGAGGCAAGGAGGCAAGGAGACTCATGGAAACTTTTTGCTGTTGAAGATGTATTGAAAAACGGAGCTTCTTTCCAAGAAAACAGGTTCTGGAAAAGCAAATCTGCAGTACAATGAGGAACAAAAATTTCAAGCTGCAGATGCCAGGTCAGAACGTCTGTTGACAAGTTCATCAAGTGCTTTCACGTGCTCCAGGTGACTTAGGTGCTAGGTCGACTAAGAGAATATAGATAATGAACAAAAATACTAGGAATTTTTTTTTTTTTTTTGGGTTTCAATCGTAGCATGTAATCTACAAGTTTCTACTTTAGCTTTGTAGAACACAGAACTCATCAAACAACTAGTCTTGATCGGACACTGGAACACGCCACACTAATTAAGAAAGCAAGCACAAGTTATCTATTACAGAAAAATGAATGAATATGGGCTGGCTCTAGCGATACCCCTCAATTCTACAATCAATCTTCATCATCAGAACTTGCATATGCTAAGCCTAATAAGCTTTTAACAGGCTTTTCAACCTCATTCTGACCTCCTGGTTTGTCTGATTTTGATGTAGTTTGCTCTTTCTTCTTCGCCTGGTCAACCTCAGGCTTGATATTGTTTGCTGCTGAGTTGCTAGAAATTGCTTTGGGCTGATTACCATCAGATGGGGTTGAAACTCTCGGTTTCTTTGGTTTGACTTCCAATACCTTTTTCAACAGATCCTGCTGTCTACAATTACAACAACCATATCAGCTACACAAAAGAAGCAATTGAATAAGCAGAACTGCAAATTGTAAAGACAATATAGGTTATGTTTCTGTTTATGCATGTGTGCGTACATGTCTCTGAAAGAGTAAACACACATACCTAATCCCACTCCTCGGCTTGGGCTCAACACGAAGTGGCAAGGGAACAGATGCAGGTGATGAATCTGCTAAACTTGCAGCTTTGTATCCATTGGTTAAGGAGCAAAACTAATAAGCTGATCTTTGAAACCAAAAGCACCAGATTATGGAAATGATTAAGAAATATACCATTAGTATGCTGCAACATGTTTAAGCCCATGACTGAGTCAGCAACTTTCATATTTACGAGATTCTAGTAAAAGTATTAATACTCTAAATTTGTGTTTTTCAACTGTTATCATCATGGAAACAAACAAACCTTGAATGACAACAGAAAAAGAAGATGATACTAGCTCTTAGTTTCAAATAGGAAAAAATGCAGGGCAACAATGAGTCGCGTCATTAGATTCTGCAGTAACTGCAAAAGCAGATATTAAAAATACCTAGCAGATGGAATAAAAAGACCCAATTTGGAGTTCCAGTTACACACATTTAATTGGTTTCCACAAGAACCAGACAATTAGTTCACAATGAAGCCCATGCTTCAACTACATCAAAGATGCAACAGGAAGAAGAAAACACACTTGTTTCGCATGCTGTTACCTCCATGTCCTCCCCAAATACTAATTTATCAACATAACAATGATATAACATAGAGCATATAAAAAAGAAAGGATATCTTAAAAGCAGCAAAAGCCCGTTTCTCAGTACGCCGAAGGAGGCGTTCAGCATCCTCCTCAGCTTCCATCTGCTCCTTGAGGTAGAGCAAATCATCACTGTCCAAAGCTGCACAAACAAACCTCAACACACTGCAGATATGTTTCATATTGAAGAGCTAGCCTAAGTAGGCATTCACCCAACTGCTTTGACTACCTTCCTTTCAAAACTAAGCAGAATTACAACAATTACAAACATAACCTCTATATAACGTAACAAAACCACAAATGTACGCACATACATGACTACACAGAAAAGAGAGAAGGATAATACCTCCACGGCCATGAAGATAACCGCCACGTTCACCAGCAACTTCTTGCATCTGCTTGCATTAATCACCCAATAGGACAAAGCCAACATCCCTGCCGGGGCATGTGATCAGAAATCTTCCCAATTTCTTTAAATTTTTTGGTCACAATAAAATTAAACACACAAAAAAAAAAAGAGAGGGAGACGGTCTAACCTTGGCAACCATGCGCTGAAAAGTGATGTCTTCATCGTCTATTTTGTCTTTCCCTTTACCCCATTTCTTGTCTGTGCATCAAAATTTAAACAAAATTAAGAAAATATTACTACTTCTACGACGACGACGACGACGGGGCACCACAGCAGTTTTAACATAATTATGTGTAAATTTAAGCAGATTGAAGGGGTGTAAACGTAATTACAACCTTTTGGGTCGCTGAGATTTGTGTATTCTCGCACTTCTCTCCCCGCCATCTCCTTTCTTTCTTTTTGTCTTTCGGAGTTCTCTTCCTGCGTTTCTGCTTTGACCTTTTTGAAGATTCTTATGGATTTTCACAAAATACAAATAACTACGATGACTTGTATTTTTTGGGCTTCTATTAAATGGGCTCTTTACGGGCCAACTTCTTTAAGTAATTGGGCGCAATAGAGCGGCCCAAATAGTTATTGATTTCATATGTCTATCATACCCGTTTTTCATGTTATTAATTGATGTGGCATAACAATTATTTGATTTGTTTTAGTAGATTCTCGGTAAATTAGTATTCTTGGTCCCAAGAAAAATTTATTCATTAAGAAAATTTTAATTAATCAAAATATAATTTACACGTTGTTCCTGAGTTGAGATTGACAAAATATATTATTTAATCAAAATATCAATTTATAGAGTATTAATTTATTGAGATTTTGTTGAGATTATATGGACATTTCAAAATATTAATGTCCTACAGTAAAAGGAATTGAGAACAATTACCTTTGTGTTTGCTTTGGTGTTAGTTATATGTTTGGTTTAATTACAAATTAAAAGATAGGAGTCATGTCCTATCTTTCCCGAGAATTCTCCTATATAAAGAATTCTCCCCCTCTTTGTAAGATAGAGCTCTTTGTAAGATATAGAAATTTTCAGAAATAAACTCGTGTGTTCTCAAAAGCTATGTCTTTCTAAACTCTCTCTTCTCTCTCTGCAAATGAAGTTCTAAGAAAGAAAAAAAATAAAGGATTAAATTTGTTCATTTTGAAAACCTAAGGAAGTATGCTCTGCACTTGCCTTCCAGTAAGGATCCTGTGCATCAGAAAACTTTTGACCGTTTTATCTGGTTTGGTACCCTGTTTTAGTCAAAAGGAAAGTCTGTTTTGGGTTATATAACCTAGAAAAACTGTTTTGAGTTTTAATCTAGCCAAAGGTATATCGGCGGTAAGGCATATTTACATGTGATCTAGATTCTTCAAGTTGAATTAAATTATGAAACATATCACATATGGAAGGCTAATTCAAATTATTTAAGTTGAATTAAAAAATTCATCCGAGTGCAATTCGAACTTAAATCCAATTTAAAAATATTCGGATTGAATTCAAATTGGGTGAATAATTCAGATTATTTTGGATTTGGATCGAATCAATAATATCATATTGAAATCAGATTTGCATGTGTTCAAATAAGTTAGATGAATCTGGATCACTTGCAAGTTGAAGCACAAAATTGAAATCACACAAATTAAGAAAAAAAAAATTACAGCAAGCTAACAAATGGAAAGAGGAAGACTAAAAATGAAAGTGTGTTCATTTAACATCAATTATTTTATTAAGAACTTCAGTAAATTGCATCCTAAAAGCAGGAAAGCTAAATCAAACAATTAATTTTACAATCACCAAAAACAAGGAGAATGATACGAGTCAAAAAAAAAATTCACAAGACCAAACCTCTGCAAGTTTTTCAAAGTATCTAAGTTAATTTTACAATCACCAAAAACAAGGAGAATGATACGAGTCAAAAAAAAAAATTCACAAGACCAAACCTCTGCAAGTTTTTCAAAGTATCTATTCTTATAACCTCTGCAACTCACAAGCTTTGATGGATCCGACTCCATTTAAAACTTTTGTAATAAACAAATAAATGCAGCGGCTAGGTTTAGAACTTTTACAATGTGCGATGCGACTCACGAGCTCAGCTGCTGTCAGTTGGGTCGTCGTCAGTGTGCAGCTGGGGCGTCGACAACTGGACTGCTGGCTGACTTTCTCTTAAAGAGAATGGATGGGTTCACAGGTGATGTGGCTGAGTTGCTTCTTAGATTCTTTCCATTTTGATTTGGGAATTTAAAGATTTAGGGTTGTCTTATTTCTTATTTATATTCAAGTTGTGTATTCTTTCTAATTGTAAGTGCAATCCCATCGAATCTAATACAAATCAAATCCGATAAGATTGCAAAATTCTTATCTGATTGGATTTAGAGCTAAATCCAAATTCAATCCAAACAAAATCCATTCAGATTAAATCAGATAAGATCGGCCAAATTCAATCTGATGCCCATCGCTAACTGAGTGTGAATAGTTAAAATGCCTTTTAGCAAATCTTTCTATTAACATTTATCCTCATGTTCTTGTGTGACTATACTGTGATTGCCATGATGTTATTGCCAAGGTAAACAAATAAGTTATATAATGGGACAAGCATATAAATTAGTCTGAGATATAACATTGTTCCAACAACTGCTAGACTTAGGAATTGTAAGCCTAAATTTCAAATTTGGTCAATTCTATGATAAAACCTCTAAACAAGAGGCTAGTGGCAAATAAGTTTAGGGGAATGAGACTTATATCTAAAACAAAAGACGAAAATGATGGTAACCATACCTATGTGATTGGAGATCTTATAAAGTGAGTCCATAAAAGTAATTAAAAATCACTGGTTGTCTTGTAGCACTATTGATTTGTTTGAGTTCTTTTTATAACGACAGGATTGCTTACTGTAGTTATTAAGTTTTGAGCAACTAGGCTCTTAAGGAATTCCTTAGCCCACATTTTGTGTATGGTGGTTTGTGAAAGCAGCATGACATACTTGCAAGAGATTCACCTATATCAATATGGAATTGGATCCGTTCTTATGAGAGCAAGATAGATATCTTTAGAGAACTCATGAATTCTATGAAGCACAGGGTCATTAAAGTATCAAACCGCTGAATAGCAAAACTCTAATAAAATTTAGTGTGAGCATCTAGTTCTCTTCGTTACACAAAGGAATATTGGTTTATAGAAACCCTTAAGTTTCATCAAGTTTTTGTGAGACAAAATTAATTGTTCAATAACTGGTTCTTAGCCCAAAAAGCACCAATTCATATGCACTAAATTCCATGGTGAAGATTGATTGTGTATTTTGAAATATGTGGGGATTATTAGAATTATATGGATATTTCAAAATACTAATGTCGCACACTGGAGGAAGTGAAAGCAATTATTTTTGTGTTTGATTTAAAATTGGTCATGTGTTTGATTTAGTTACAAATTAGAGCTAATTAACTGATATCTTTATGTGATTTAGATTATTTAAATTGAATTAAATTATTAGACATATGGATGAAAATTTTAAATTAAATCAGAAAAGTAGGTGACTAATTCAAATTAAATTAGGAAAAGGACTATAGATGGTTTCTAAGGGAGACAAACAAAGCTTTTAATTATACTATTACTACAACAATGATAAAAAGAAGAGAATAGTCCTATTATTCTAATTAATGTCTCTACTTCTATCTCACATTTTTCTTTATCAGTTTTTCTTTTGCTATTCTAAATTGTTGTGTTAGGAGTTCAATCTCACAAAAGTGTCATTATATGCTTAGATCAAATTACTTTGTTTTGTTTGTCCTTCTTACATTGGAAACTCTTCTTTTAAGGCATAAAATTTGGTCTTAAGGACAAGTACTCTTGCCCGCCTTGACAAATCCTCTAAATGTTGGTCTAGTGTCAACTTCCGCATTATGGGATAAAACTTTTGTGTCCATGGCTACAAATTCTCAGGTGCAACTAGTGGGTTAAATATCTATGTCACTATTCTCAATTGTTCATCCTGCGAGCAATGGATTAAAATATCTTGCAAACAATTGTTCACTGCCATTGTGTTTGCTGATTGGAGTTTCTATTTCAACTTGTTTAATTTGAAATTTAAAAAAAAAATAATTCATATTTTCAGTAGATTTTATTGTATATTATATATTTTCATTTAACTAATGCTATTGTTGTTTTTCATCAGTTTGTATAAAATACACAACAAAGTTGTTTAAGCAAAAAATTTGGTAACGAAGGAAAAATAATAATGTTAATACTAAAACACCTTATCCAAATGCTGAAACATTTTTAGTTCTTTGACACAGTAATGTTGTAGGTATGTTGTAACAAACGTCACCTGAAACTAGATAATGCTTTAGTCCAAACTGACTTGATGAGTTAGATTAAGATTCATGTTCTCATATTTAAAATAAATATAATGAGAATCACTTATATGCCACAAGAAATTAAAGGATAATATGTGTAGTAGGGAAAATAATATGAAGCATATTCTATATCCAATTTATCATTTATTTTGAATACAAGTAATCAATAAATTCAAAGTTCAAAAAGAAAACTCTAATACAACTTGTATATTTCTAATATTATATCCATAAGCAACTATTGGACCCTTGTTTGATTTAACATCTAGATCTCCTCGAACACTTTGAAACCCTTAATTCACTTGTCAATGACCTCATAGACTTGGCATTTTTGTTCCTCAGTGTATTTCAAATTTGCTTCTCTAGAACCTATTTCTGTGAAGGAATCTCCATTTTTAAAAAGATCCCCCACTGAAAAAAAATTTCTTTAAGTCTCATTGGTTCTATGTAACTTGTTTAGTTTTGTACAATTAATGATTAGCTCAAAGATTTTTTTCCCTCTTTTTAAGATTCAGTGTTGAATAAATTTTACATTTTTGTTTCCTGCTTTTGGTGCAATAAACAAGTTGGCTTGACTCTTGATACTAGGGTTCATGCTTCACCCAATTGTGTATTGTGTCCATTTCGGTACAAATTGTTGATTACATGTGCAAATCCATGGCGAACCCTGTAGGGTTTTCAATTTGTTAGAAAAACTTTTTGACCTAAAAGTTTAAATTGATAAGTAATAGTCCAATAGTAGTATTAAAACAAATTTTCATAAGTCTTCTTATTTGAAACATGAATTAAGAATTGAGCCAGAAGATCATAGATGGGTAAAAAATGTTTGAACTAAAAAATAAAGAAATAAACAAATTCGAAAGAGTTTGTGCATAATACAAATCAAACTTGGGGCATTGGTTTTGATACCATGTTAAAAAACAGCTTACATAAAAAAAAATTAATATGTAAGAGCTCTACATCGGTATGAGAGATGAGAGTGTAGCAAGACATATACCTTGGCATTCTTTGGTTTCAATTACGGCCAAAATGGTTATACGCAATAGTCATCTTCATGTTCTTATCTCTTATGTATCCATCATCATGTCCAAGAAGCTTGATCTTGTCTTGGTTTCTAAACCAGTTGCTCGAGATGGTGACATCTGTCGAGCCACGTGTCAAGTCGATCGGCCCATTCGGGCATTTATACAGTGTGTTGTGATCTATCCAAACCTTTAATGCTATCACTAGCCTAATTGCATCTCTGTCAATTTTCCCTAGTTACATTACATAGTTTAGGCCCTTAGCTTCGCAATGATGGATGTATAACCCATGAATGATCACATTGCTTGCCTGAAAAATTAATGAATTCATCAGTGGAAATAATGCAAGAAAATATTTAAAAAATCACCACATGAAATGTTAAAATGTGATGGCATGTCGATTAATTACATTGTATACCACAAGGCATGCAGTTCCTATAAAGTGGACGTTGACACCTCGACCGTCAATGGTAGTTAACGTAGTTTGTGGAGTGTGATATTCATATGCTTCCGATAAGTGGTCCATACTTTTTGTGGAATTAATATGGCTTCATATCTTAGGGTTCCAGGTTTAGGGTTTATAGTATCATCACCAGGATCAGTAACTTTGTAACGTACCACGTCCTTACCAACATTATTGGTCATCTTTTAAGAAAAACCTATGGAACATACAGCAAATTGGCATCGATGTCTCTGCCAGCCAAGATTTCTCCAGCACTCATCAATCACGTTCATGGCAAGAGTAGATGTAGGAATGAAAATAATGGCCTAGAAATAGCTATAGCGAAATGCCACAATATTGCCACGATTGTAGGTCTTGTTCTTAAGGATTTAGAAAGAAATTAGAGAGATTTATGAAGAAATGAAAAGGGGAGAAAGATTTTATAGTAAAGAAAATTGGTAGTCAGTTTTGCTATAGTTAGGGCTCGTTTGGTTGGAGTATAAATTGATGGGATTGGACAATTTTACAGTAAAATTATCCTAATGCAGTGTTTAGTACACAAAGGCTATGTTTGGTACCCCTCATTATGAGGTATTAGGACCCCTCATAGTATTAATGTATTATTATATAATGTTTGGTAAATACACCACATAGGATTGTAATGTGGTTACAGTAAAATGTTAATGCGGTCAAACCCGCATAAAATAAACCCGAGGGGGGGGGGGTTAGGTTTACACGAGTTTGATGCTATTTTGAGACAAAAATAAAAATTTCTTTCTATTCTCATCACTGTCGTTCTCAAATTAATCTCCCTGTGGTTCTTCCTGTGCTCAACAGAAGCCACCTCCACAACGCTCCACCACCATGTCTCCTTGTGCTCAACAGAAGCCAACTCCACAACGCTCCACCACCACACCAACTGACTTCGCCGTCACCTCCCTGTGCGACACCCACAGTCTGTGCGATCCCATCTCCACTGCTACCCACTGCGCAACACCACCATTGTGTCGACCTTCATCGCTTGAGGTTTGATTTTGGATTTGGCTTTAATTTTCAAATTTATGTTTGATTTTTTAATCGGGGGATGATTTTATTTGTCTAGTCTATTTCTCTCATCCACAAATATCTATATCTGGAGAAGTAGATAGAGAGAGAGAGAGAGAGAGAGAGAGAGAGAGAGAGAAGGGCTATAGGTAGTGAAAGAAATAAAGGGGAAGAGAAGAATTATGCAGAAGTCACTTAGCAGATTCGATGCTATTCATGAAATTGATGTGTTGAAGGGTAACATGCTAAAGGGTCCTCGTCAATAATGGCATATGAAAGTTGATTAATTATTTTTAAATGGTGATTAATTTATGATATGGATGCCTATTCTTCGGTTAACAGCCAAGGATAAGTTAGGTTATCTTCAGTTTTTATTTGTAAATTTTTTCATGGTAGTTTTCAGTATATTGTAGCCAGTAATTGATATTTGTTTTTGAGAATTTTTAGTGTCATTTCCCCAGTATATGCGAGTATGGTTGATTTTTTTTTTCACCATGCTTACCTTCTACAACAAAGTTTGATGGTTGAAATATTTTTTTAAGGATGCAAAAAGAGCTGAACAACCATCTAAGGTGTGCTACTCTATATCAACTTTTAGGATTTATCGTATTATTTCAATTTGAAAGTAGATATTATCAAATTACGAGATAGAGCAGCTAGGGCAATTTGAGTAAATGACAATTATTGAAAAGCCCTCTCAGTGCAGCAATTTTGTATTGACATTTTTTGTTTGAATTAACTTAATGATTGAATTATCTGGATCATTTATTTGATATCTCATATTCTTTCTTTTTTCCCATCCCACCATTTCCCTTTTCCCTCCCATTTGTCTCATTATTGACATAACTTTTATGAAAAGACAAGACAATCACAGGGTAAAATTTTCTGGCTCATCTTGTTCATGAAATAATTTTTATTTTAATAAATTTCATAAATTAGGTAGTTGATTGTTTCCATAACTTTTCCTGGCACTAAAATCATTGACTGTAGGCCTATATAAGATAAAAGTGTTGATCCAAAAAGAGCTCTATAATACCTTCTCTTTACAAGTGGATCTTCAAATTTCTCATTTCAGGTAAATTGGTCTGTTACACTCTTTTAGGTAACTAACTATTGTTTTATTTAAATGTGTTTTAATTAAGAATAAACTAGATTTTCAATTATGATTATTGTGGTCAACTTGCATTGCTTTGGCACCTGTATAACTATTTTCCTGTGAAACAATGATTATTTTTCTAATCTTGGTTTCATAATTGCATTCTCTTATTTTGTCCCCAGAAAATGTTTTCTTTATATTATATTTGCATGTTATAATTTCAATGGACATGACCAAACATGGAAGAAAATAGGGATATATTTTTTTTTTCCACATGATTTGTTTAAGTCATTAATTAGGATTAGGGTCCATAGTATATTTGTGTATGTGTAATGATAATAATAGTAATAATAACCCCCCTCTCTCTTTCTCTCTCCATATGTATATATATATGCATGCTTCTATTTTCTTCTTTGTGAAAATGGCAAAAAAAAAAAAAGTGTGCTAGCATTTAAGTTTATGGACATTTTATCAACGGCCTGCTAGCTGATTTTTGGCTCATTTTTATTTGTTGTTTTAGATATGGACATGAGAGGAAAAAAATTTTTCGTCATGTGGCAAATGAAATTGAGGTTCATGTTCATTGTGGCATTTTTTTTGTTAATGATGTTGATCTGAAGGCATAATCAAAGAAAATTAATTTGTAGTCGTACATTCTAAAATCATGCCACTCGATTACAACACTTAGATAGCATTATAGGCAATAGTGACATACAATGTGTGAATCAATTAAGGTAGTGTTTACTTTCTAGAGTGGGAGTGTGGAGTGTGGAGTGTGGATTCCTCCTACTCCAGTGTTTACTTACTATTTTTAAAGGGGGAGTGGGATTCTCACTCTGTGGGTCCCACCTAATTTTGGAGTGGGGAGTGGGATTCCCACTCCCATGGGGGAGGTGGGAATGGGAATCCACTCTCCCCTCTTCCCTTTTTACCCTCATAATTAAAATAAATAAATAATATTTAATAAAATAAATAATATCATATTTATTAAAAATAATAATTATAACATATTTATTTTATTAAATTTAATAAAATAAAAATATTTTTTACATAAGGATAAAATTGTAATTTAAAACAATTTACTCCTAATCCAAGACAAAGTAAACAAATAATTGAGATTCTGATTGACAATCCATACTTTCATTTAGTCTAAGTAAACACCCTACTCCCACTCCCACTTCACACTCCTAATCCAAGGATTCCTACTCCAATTCAAAAGTAAACGCAGCATTAAGAATGGATAGAAGGACATTTGGCCTACTATGTGAGCTCCTTCGAGTGAATGGAGGATTAAGGGCTAATGGTTCAGTGACGATTGAAAAGCAAGTTTGCATGTTTCTTCACACTTTGTCTCATCATGTCAAGAATCGCACAATTGGTAGTAGATTTTTCAAATCTAGCAAAACAGTTAGTAGATACTTCAACTCAGTATTAAATGGAGTGTTACAACTACATGATGTTTTACTAAGGGCACCAGAACTTGTACCAGAGAATTGCATTGATGAGAGATGGAAGTGGTTTAAGGTATGTTATCAATTACTTTTATTTGATTATAGCTGGTGATAGTTCAATGCTTATAAAATTTTCATTCATTTTATATGTGTAGAATTGCTTAAGGGCATTGGATGAGACTTATATTAAAGTCTGCGTCGGAGTAAATGATAAGCCAAGATATCGAACAAGAAAGGGTGAGATTGCTACTAATGTTTTAGGAGTATGTTCACGAGATATGAAATTCATCTTTGTGATGCCTGGATGGGAAGGCTCTGCATCTAACTCAAGAGTACTTCGCGATGCATTAAACAAGCCAACCGATTTAAAAGTTCCTACAGGTATTACTTATCCCAAAATAATATTAAATTAAATTACATATTAAAACTAAAAATTGTACTAATGCTTATGTGAAATAAATAGGTTATTACTATCTTGTGGATGCCAGATACACAAATGCTGAAGGATTCCTTGCACCGTATAGGGGAATAAGATATCACTTATCTGAATTAAGAGATGGGTGTGCTTCTCATAATAAAGTGGAGTTCTTTAACATGAAACATTCCTCAGCAAGAAATGTAATTGAGCTGTGTTTCGGATTGCTCAAAATGCGATGGGCCATTCTTCGAAGTCCTTCATTCTATCCAATTAAAACCCAATGTCGCATAATTACTGCATGTTGTTTATTACATAATCTGATTAGGAGAGAAATGCTTGTGGATCCAATAGAGCATGAGTTACTTGACATATCTAACAATGAAGTAGACGATAGTGATAACATAAGTAGCCATGAAGCTTCAGACCAATGGACGAGTTGGAGGAATGATTTAGCTACTGTAATGTATAATAATTGGCTGGGCAATTAGGTTGTTATACTTTTGTTAATATATATATTAGGAAAGTATTTAAAGATATACTTTTGTTAATATATAGATGTTATTAGGAAAGTATCTAAGGCTATACTTTTGTTAGAATATCGATGTCTGTAGGAGATGTATAATGTTGTACTTTTGTTAGTATATTGATCTTCTTAGGAAAGCATCTAAGGCTGTACTTTTGTTAGTATATCGATATTTTTAGGAAAGCATCTAAGGTTGTACTTTTGTTACTATATCAATATTCTTAGGAAAACATCTAAAGTTGTACTTTTGCTTATATAATGATGTCCTTAAGAAGATATATAAAGTTGTAATTTTGCTAAAATATCGAAATCGACAGGAATTTATCGAGTGTTACTTATGTGAATTTAACTTGGTGTTATGTTTCAATTGCTCATTTAAAAATTTATTATTTTATTCATTTTGTAGGCATGGAGAGTGGAGGTTCAAGTTATACTACTGGAAATAAAACAGGGTCAAGACGAGCATGGACAAAAGAGGAAGAAGAAAAAATGTTGAACATTTTAGATGCACTAGTTGCAAATGGTAGTTGAGCTGATAATGGTACCTTCAAATCTGGAAGTTACAAATATATTGAAAATGAATTAGAAAAATTGCAACCAGGTTGTGGTTTGAAGGCTTATCCACATATTGACTCTAAGATAAGAATATTGAAGAAAAATTATGGGGTGTTGTTTGATATGTTAAACACTAGCGGTTTTGAATGGAATGATGTGAGAAAATGTGTGGAGGTTGATAGTGACGAAGTATGGAAATCATACATGGAGGTTAGTATTTTGAATTTACAATAAGGAAAATAATTTTCTTTTTTTATGTCATTAGTTATATTTGCATGGTTGCATGGTGTATTGTTATAAAAATAATAAAGTTTATTTAACTATCTTATTTTTATTTTGTAATCCCATAGAGAAGCAATCAATTGGAGGAACAAGTCATTTCCATATTATGAGAGGCTAGCAAATATATTTGGAAAAGACCGTGCAACTGGAAGGTCGGCAGAGACTCCAATTGATATGGCTAATGCAACACTTCAAGAAGCAATCCATGATGATAATGAGATTGATGATGAAGGTTCTCCCATGTTTGCTTCCCCTTCTGCAAATTCTCAAGACACTACTCGATCACGTGCACAATCATCACACAGAAAGAGGTCTAAATAAGATGAATATGTTGTTGATGGTATTGAGAAATTGGTTTCAGCATTTCACCAAGCCAACACTGACATGTCTCATAATATGTATGGAAGTAGTGAAGATCATGATTACATTGCTGAACAACTTGCTTCGATGGGACTCTCTATGGATGATGAGCTTATGGACTTAAATTTAATGGTAGAGAAACCTTCAAATATAAGGGCTTTCAAGGCATTACGGAATGATCGTGATCGTAAGTTAGCATATGTTAGGATGCTTTTGCGTGAACATGAAAGGAGAGGTGGAGTTTGATAATGGAGAGTTTGCATGTCTAACTTAACAATGATATTATACGGTAGTATTTTAGCATATGGATGCATGTACTCAGATTACTTAACATCATGCACTTTGTTACAACTATTGTATCATCATTTTAATATTTTGTGACTATTTTGGAGTATGTAAAAACCTTTCTTTTATCATTTTAAAATGACTTTGGACATATTTTGCATGTTTTAATTATTTATTTATGTTGTTATATTATTTAAAGATTAATTGATTGAGTTATTTGTTTCGATCTTTATTTTACAAGTTATATATTTGGAAAATGCAAAAAGAAAAATAAATCTTATGTTGCCGAAATTTTAAGTTCATAATCTTCGATCTTTATGAATAATTATGATTTTTTTAACTTCTACTAAAAAATTTAAATCTATTCTATATTTAATAATTTTCTAAATACTAATCAATGTCATTTTCTAAATATATAATTCAAATTTCTTACAAAAAATATTAATACAGTACAGTGTCATACCAAACATAGTATAACTAAAAACTAATATAGTACAATATAACACCAAACATTGTACAATATTATTATAATACTGTGTTAATGCAATACAACATAATACAGTACACCTATTACATAATACAATACAGTGTGCCAAACGCACTCAAAGGGTATGTTTGGCACGTGGTATTGCATTGTATTTTCTTGTGGGTCCAGCATTAGTTAAAATATGCATGTGTTTGGTGATCAAATGGATTGCATTGAGCAGCATTAAAATGTAGCTTTTGCCGCATTATCAAAACCCCCCCCCCCTTGTGATTAGGCTGTATTACTGACTTTGGTGTTTTAAAAGTCAGTAGCTTCCCCTTTTTTTTAACTTTATAATAATAGTAATAAATAAATAAAACTTTAATTGAATATAATATTATACAATATTAATTTTTATTTTTATTGTTACATTATAATTTATTAATAAATTTATAATTGAATATAATTAATAATAAATACTTAAATAGTATATAAAAATATAATATAGCATTACATTATTTAATTAAGTTACAATAATTAATATATGTAAATTAATTATTTTTAAATAATTTAATAAACTAATAATACATATTTAAATATGAATAAAATTTAATAATATTATTTTAGAATTAATAATAATAATATAAATAGTATTATTACATATACTGCAGAACTCTTACTTAGATTATTTAGTACAATTTATTTTGGTAATGTTTATGTTACAACAATTGTATCACTTTAATATTTTGTGATTATCTTGAGGTATTATATACTTTTATTCTATCATCTTAAGATAAATTTTTAACTAATCTTGTAGGTTTTAACTATTTATTTATGTTATTATATTATTTAAAGATTATTTAATTAAATTATTTGCTTCAATCTTTATTTCACAAATTTTATATTTAGAAGATATTGAAAAATAAATTATATGCTTCAATCTTTATGAAGAATTATGATATCTCTATGCCAAAGTCTCTCTTCTCGCCAGATCTCCTCTTCATGTAGAAAGTCTCTTAAAATCTTGACTAAAAAATTCAATTTATGTTAAATATTTTTTTCATTCATTTATGGATCTCACTACCTTATAATTAATGTATGGTACACCCCTCACATGAACAGTAAATGGGTCTCATTCATACACTGTTCATGAGTGAGGGATGTACCTATTAGTTGTAAGGTAGTGTTTGCCTTCATTTATTTATTTGTTGTAATTATTTAATAGAATGAATTTTCATGTTTTATATCTTAGTTGAGTGTTTCTTAGTTTCTATTAATTTTCATGTGTATAAATCAATGAGGCTAATTGTTTGTGTTGAGTGAACTTATTTATTGATTTGTTCATCGGAAAGAGTAGCTCCATGAAGGAAATTTTTTGGGTTTTGACTATAATTCAGGCTAAATTAAAAAGAGACATTTACATGTTATTTCTTTTATTTTTCTAGATGCGGTAATGGGATTGTTCATAAGCTAGCAAATCTTGCTGGCAATTTCTAGGCATACGGTTCAGATTCTTTGTTAGCTTATGTGATTTGCTTTTGATTAAAGTTGGATCTTGTTATTTTGTTTTTTAGTGAATTTCTTCTATTAAAAAAAAATAGCAATTCTGAAAATTGTTTCTTGAGCAATTCTAGAAATTTATTCTTGGCTATAATGAATTTACTTGACTGCTTGCTCTATAATAATAGAACTTTATCTTCATACTTTTGATTAAAGTTGCACTTTGTCATTTTATTTTTTTAGTGAATTTCTTCTATTTAAAAAAAAAAAACAAGGATAGCAATTCTGTAAATTGTTTCTTGAATAATTTTGGAAATTTGTTCTTGCCTATAGTGAATTTACTTTACTGCTTGCCATCTAATGGTAGAACTTTGTCTTTATGCTTTTAAGAATACAATAATTAAACTTTGTCTCTTATGTTGATAAGATTTAGATATTTTGATAAGAAAATTCTTGCTTTATAAGTTTCTTTGAACTAAACTAATAACTTGTTCACATGGAATGTATCTTGATTAGTTCTTTATTTGTCTAGTTATGGTAATTCTTTATGTTGATATCTACTTCGCTTACTTTAATATTCATAGAATATGCTCACACTATATATCTTCCAATGACTAGATATGGATGAAAGAGAAATTATATTATTCTCTCTTATACATGAGTTACGTTTACAACGATTATGTTTGTGTGTATTGGCGGCTGTACTTTGGTATCGCAGAAGTTGACAAAATGAAAAATATACAGTAGCAAATCGCTCATTCATTAGGTATGCAACATGCCTCATTTATCTAGAAGTATAATAGGCAGTGACATAGAATGCGTGAATCAACTACGAATGGATAAAAGGACATTCGAATTATTATGTGGGCTACTTCGTATAAATGGAGGTTTGAAAGCTGATGGTGCAGTCTCTATTGAGGAACAACTATGCATGTTTCTACATATACTTGCCCATCATGTAAAAAGCAGAACAATTCATAGTAGATTTCTACGCTCAAGGGAAACCATTAGTAGATACTTCAACTTGGTCTTAAATGCAATTTTACAATAGGAAAATATCTTATTAAGAACACCTAACCTTGTAACTGAAAACTGCACCGATGAGATATGGAAATGGTTTAAGGTACGACATGCTTAAATTCTTGATTTTTATTTTCTCTTTTAATAACGAGAGTTTGCCATGTTATATCATAAATTTTTTTTATGTTCAAATGGATTAATAGAATTGCTTGGGGGCATTAGATGATCTATACATCAAGGTACATGTACCTAAAGTTGATAAACCACGACATAGGAAAAGAAAATGTAAAATTGTGACTAATGTCTTAGGAGTTTGCTCACGACATATGATGTTCCTATTTGTGTTTCCTGGTTAGGAGGGTTTAGTTTCAGATTCAAGAGTGCTTCGAGATGCATTATCAAACTAAATGGGTTGAAAGTACCAACTGGTAAGCTAATAAATTACTAATGCATAATATTATTTCGATATAATGCTTTATTATTTATTAATGTTTATATAATTGACTTATGTTTATTAACATTTTCTTTTTACATTTGATATGCTATTATTACCTTCTGGATGCTGGGTATGTAAATACGGAAGGATTTCTTGCACCATATAAAGAAACAAGATATCATTTATCGAAATGGAAAGATAGATGTGCCCCAATTAATCATAAGGAATACTTCAACATGAAACATTCATCAGTAAGGAATGTAATACAGCGTTGTTTTGGACTTCTCAAAGTTCGTTGGGCAATTTTAAGAAGCCCTTCGTCTTATCCATTAACGACGCAATGCAAAATAATAATTGTTTGCTATCTTTTTACACAATCTTATTAAGAGAGTGATGTCAATAGATCCAATAGAACATGAGATAGACCAACTTGTTAATAGCAAAAGCCATGTTGACTGTAATCCTATTAATGAAGTTGGTTCATTGGAGCAGTGGTTTACATGGAGAAGCAACTTAGCTTTACAAATGTTTAAAGAGTGGAGGAGAAGTCATAGAACTTAGGATTTCTCAATTAAGATTTTTTTTTTTGTATTTGAATATTAGAGTTTTTTTAATATATAAATATATATTTGTTTTCATATTAATTTCATACATGAATTATTCATGAAAATTATTTCTTGAAATTTATTTAATTATGTAATATTTTTTATTGGTTAGTTGTTGAAAATGGGTGCTATTGCTTTATTATTATAATGAAAAGTGAGTGAAATTAACCTTGTATAAGAATGGAAGATGGAGCTGGTAACGTTTAAGTCAATGAACAGGACAAAGAAGGGAGCAAGCGTGTGTGGACCAAGGAAGAAGAATAAGCTTTATTGGATGTTTTGGAGGAAATAGTGGCAAATGATGGGCTTGCTGATTGTGGGTAGTTTATATCAGGAACTACAAGAAAAATTGAGGTGAAATTGCAGTAATTGCTTCCTGAATCTAGATTGAAGGCTAGCCCCCATATTGATTCCAAAATGAAGGCTTGGAAACGACAATATTCAATCATTTTTGATATGGCGAACACAAGTGAATTTGGATGGAATGATGAGAAGAAGTGCATTGAAGTTGACAGTGACGAAGCATGGGAATCTTATGTGCAGGTTTGCAATATTTTTTTAAAATAAACATTATCATTTAGTTTGTATTATTTTTAATTGTTATGTGTCTTGATGTATTTATTATTATTATTCTTTTTTTGTAGAATCATAAAGATGCAAATGGATGGAGAGGCAATTCCATTTCCTTTATATGAGAGGTTTGTTAAAATAAAAGATCACGCCAATGGAAGGGCAGCAAGAACTCCCAATGATATGGCGATGAATGCTAATGAGGAAGGATTTTATGGTAATGAATTTGATTTAGGTATGGGTTTCTCACCACTGTCATCTAATCAAATTGAAACTGACCATTTTATGAATCAAAATGAATCTCAAACTATTGGTAAGAGGAGAAAGAGGTCAAAAATTCCAGTTGACAGTACATTTGAGAATTTTGTTGGTGTATTTAAGGATGTTATGGAGAGGTCAAATAAAAATGTGGTCAAATAAAAATGTGGCACAACCAGTTCAAAGTATAACCAAGGAGAAAGAAAGTGAAAGCCAAAAAATCGTTGATCAATTGGAGAGAATGGGGTTGCCATTTCTTGATCGAATTGAGTTAATGAAGAAGTTTTTAAATAAACCAAATAGTGCCGAGATTTTTAAAACACTACGTAGTGACCATGACAAAATGGAATTCATTATGTCAATTGTGAGGGGCGGATTTCGTGGTTGACAAAGATAGTGTTGATATATAATTTTTTTTGTAACTATATATGTGGCTGACATAGATGGATATCATGTGTTAAATATGCTGCAGGATATGACTTTTGGAAAACTTGATAATAGTTTAACTTGGTAGCACTTTTGTGTTGTAATTTTGTTTGGGTGAAGACTTTTGTTTTTTTGGTATGTCATCATCCAATGATAGTATATCTGCTAGGACACTCTTTTGATGTTAATGATATGTAATATTTTCATATGTACAGCTAGTGACATTGTTATGTAATTTTTTTTTTTTTATGGACTGATGTTCTTATTATATTTGTTGATGATATTCTTGTTATGTTTATGATGATATTATCTAGTAAAATATAAGTTTAAAAACTATAACATGTTAAATATTAAAAAAAATAAGGGGAAGATTTTGCATTTTTTAACAAATTTACCAATAATTATTGATTTTAGTTAGATTATATCCCCTGTCATTTTAAAATAAATTTAAGAAAATTTTGATAAATTAATATAAAAGACATATTATTAGTTACTAACCAATCACATGGCATACTAAATACAAGACGTGATTATTTATCATCCAATCTAATATGATACCAAACACAATATAATATTATATATAATCCAATATTATCGAATTCAATCCGATCCGATCTAATCTAATCCAATTCGACATACCAAACAAGCGCTTATGGTGTAGTGCATGACAGTGGGAGTTTTACAAGTGAATGAAATATGCTAATATGACGATGAGTTTCAGTAGTTGAAGGGTTCGGCTATTTTAGAAATCAAGAGAAACATGGAGCATCTGAGCCCATGATATTATTAATACACTAAAAAATTCAATTAATATACCACATTTGAAATTTGCAATTTAGCTCATAGATTCAATCAATAACCAAATTTTTTAAAACTATATTTTAAAGGCCATAAATATAATTTTATAAGGTGTGTTTCAGACTCATAAAAATTTTATTATCTGAGAGTTATCTTCATTGTCCGTTGAGATAATTTTCGGTAAAATAGAATGTAATGACACTATAGAATATTACATATGTATATACGATACGAAAGAGAGAATTTACAAATCATTCATTAAACAAATGGGTGTAATAAATTACCAACTACATGTACATATTTATGTTCCAATTCAGAATCCCGTGCTTTATTAAAGTTTAGAAAATCATATGACTTAATATCTTTTCGGATTTTAACAAAGTCTAAAATCTTTATATACACACACACACATATATATATATATATATAAAGTTAATTGAAAAAAAAAAAACTCGGCTCTTTCACTTTGATTTCATTTGTTCATCATGTCTATTCATCAAACGAATTTGAAAGCCATTCACCAAGCGAGCAGATGGGAAAAAGGACATCCGGTCTCCCATTACTTGAGTCCATCTGATTAAAAAAAAAAATCAAAGAATTAATTTAATAAATCATATAAGCTCAATGTAAATTAAAAAATATTAATAATTAAATAATAATGAGATTTTTCATGTAATTTTTGTGTGCTGAGGTGCCATTATTGATTCATCATTCATTTGTTAAATGATAAAAGTCCACATTTATAAAATTAGATAGTCAACTATCTTATCATCTAACAGATAAATATCATATCATATGTGGTAAAATTTCTTCATATATTACTTGGAAAATTTAACTATTACCCATAACAATTTATAAAGGGAAAGAGAGAGGTAGCACCTGTATGTAGTTATAAAGTAATGAAGAAATAGAGCAATTTGAAGCCTAGCCAACTCTGCCCCAGGACAAAACCGAGCTCCTCCTCCAAATGGGGAAAAATATGGACTATTTCTCCAATTTCTCTTTTGCTACAGACAAATTACATCAAATTAGCTAACTAGAAATTCCAAATACTAGCAGGGACCCATTTGATACAAGCGGAAACCTATGTCTAAATTGAAGAAATCTATAGAAATCAGGGACATGAATGATGATACCCTATGCTTTAGTGCTCTAAAAGTTGAATATTAAATAGATTTTTCTAACCTCATTTTCAGGATCCATCCATCTCCAGGGATTGAAGGTAATAGCATCCTTATACAAATTCTCATCCAAATGAACTGCTGACATAAATGGAATTACAGAGCACCCTTTGGGGATAAAGTAATCTGCCAAAACCAATCAACAAAATGAACAAGATTTTAAAATGCAAGAACATCAAAAATATTTGATGATTTATGACATTAAGTATATTAATGAATTCAAGTATAAACCTTGGTATGTAACATCTTCTTTTGCTTCCCTGATTAGCCAAATTGCTATGCCCCCAATCCGAAGTGTTTCATCAATAACCTACAATTATCACGTTGTTAACTTCAGGGATTAGTTGATTCAACTAGTAGAATTTCTTGAATCTCATTCAGTCAGAATGAGGGTAATTATTGGACTTGATGTCCAAATATAGCTTACACATTGAGTGAATGGCATTGCTTTATAATCTTGCCAGGTTAGCATTTCTTCTTCAAGAGAGTTCCTCTTTAGACTTTCTTGTTCCTCCTGTTGGGCCAAAAAGAAAAACAAGAAGACAAAGAAGAATGGTTGGAGACACTAGAATTATTGAATAATTTTCTTATGAAAAAGATTTCAATTTTGGGTCAGTACCAGAAGCTGCTTCATGGCTCTAGGATTCTGAGTGAGAAAATAAACAGCAAAAAGCATTGTTTTCGCAGTTGTTTCATTTCCGGCAAACAGAAGATTGATAATGAAATCGGATATACTTTCATCCGGCAAGCTTTCTTCATCTAATAATCTTCCAAGTAAGCCGTCGCCGGATTCTGATGACCCTTTTTGCCTGTGCTCAATAATAGTCTTCTTAATCTTGCTTATTATTTTCTCCCTTGCCTGTCAAAGACATGACACATTCAAATATCAGTTTACACGTTTTTCAAAATAAAAGATTATTTAGCCTACAAGAAAACATATTGGATATAACATAGTGGTTGCTGTTTTTTAAATTTAATTACAACACTTTTCTGTTTCCAAAATTAAAAAAAAAAAAGAAATTGTTTCTAAAAGTTTGGTGTCCATAAAGTGTAATAACAAAATAAAAGATTATTTAGCCTACAAGAAAACATTTTGGATATAACATAGTGGTTGCTGTTTTTTAAATTTAATTACAACACTTTTCTGTTTCCAAAATTTAAAAAAAAAAAGAAATTGTTTCTAAAAGTTTGGTGTCCATAAAGTGTAATTGGATTGCATAAATCAAGGTTTAATTAATATAAAAGTTTTCAGAAAATGAAATTAAGTTACCTTCATGGCAGTATGGTAAGTGAAACCTGGAAAATTGACTGGAACAGAAAGACAGCCGTCAACAAAATCAGAAAAAAACTGAGCCATCTGATCAATTTCTGACTCGCTTGATACGCCTAATAATTGATTAACCATCAAATTGATAGCAATCTGAAATGAGAATTAACAAAATTAAGCAACCTAGGATTAGTAATTTTTATTGTTTAAAGTACAAACTTGACTAATAGGAAACAGAATTCTACTTGCCTTTCTGCAAACATCCTGGAGAAGAATGACTTGATTTTCCTGGAATCTTTTCAAGGTGTGAAGCATAACTATCTGAATGTCCTTCAGGAAATGGAATTTCAGCTTCTCTAGTCTCATCATATTCGCTGCAATGCCATGTAGTTTCCTGTGCTGCTCTCCTTGAACTGTAATCACCCCATTTTTACCAACCAAATCTCTGAAAGATTTCGGATAACTTGACTGAAAGAATTTTCCTTCATTTTGCATTACAAATCGATTGAAACTGGGGTCTGCTGAGACCACTGTCCATTTGCCAAACAAGCTGCAGGAAAAAATATTTCCAAACCTACCGAAGAGAAATTGACAATTGAAATCAATGATCAGTGGTAGAACCAAGATTTTGGTTCAAAGAAATGGGATAAAATCAAAGTGGAAAAACTACTAATTTGAAAAGGATTAAAATCGAAATTCTATAACTGAAGAGTCCAAACATAATACATTCAAAGAATGGGCTGAATTTCAATTAAGACTTCTATCTTCTCCGAAATTTTTTTGACTTGCGGTCCAAAGCCCCCATGCCACAGCCGTACATGCATAGGTTAGCCTCTTGATACTATGTTGGAGAAACTAAAAACTTGACCCGAAAACTTCTTTGTCTAACATTTCATCAGACCATGTTCTTTAATTAATAAACTTATATGTGACTTGAATTAACAAGTGAAAGCAAGCTGCGTTTAGCTTCCCTGGAAGAGAAAGCATCAGAATTTTCAGGAAAATTAGTAATAGATTTTGTACCGTTTGACTTGTTCTCGAACAAAGCTAGGAGGGTGAGAGCCCGCAACAGCATTGTAGAAGTTGAAGCTATCACCAACTAACGACCAACCTCTTCTTCCTGGAGGGAATTTGTATGAGATTTTTTCAGGGTTTTTTCTCTTGCTGCATAGAAACTTTCCCACGAAGAAAATGAACATTAGTGTTGTGAGAATGGTGACAACAGGCCATTGTCCTGGAAAAATTTCCCTCATTTTCTGTGGGAAAATTTGTGGAATGAGAGAGAGAGAATTGAAGTTAAACATGCAAAAACAGTTCTTCATCATCATTAATATAGGGGTGAGTTAAATATGAATATAATAACAGAAACTATTAGAAAAATATGCAATTAATTAATATTATTTAAATTGCAAACAAGCTTCGTTGACCTCAAGTTTATATAAAGATCTAGCAAAGCCACGTCGAGTAAATTTTCTTTGATATTTTTATATCAGAGACGGGCCGGGATCCTGTACTTAACTTTTACCTTACCAAAAATATGGATGTCATTAGTGGTTACTAAAAATAAAAGTAATAAAAAAAATAATTTTTCTTTCCAAAACACACAATAAGGAGTGAATAAAAAATGAGTAATGTTCTTGAAACACCCAAAACTTTTTCTAAATTATACATAATTAATAATGTATATGTGATACAAGATTTTTAAAAAGTAAAGAAAGCTAGGTGAATGGAGGAATTCATAGGATATATAGTGTCTATAAGTAATTTTCTCAAAATTTAAAATATAATTTTTGAATTTTATCACATATTACCCACTTGGGCCATGTTTGGGAGCAGGACAAAGTGTGGGATTAGACTAATTGTTTGGATAATATATCTAATCCCATATTTGGCCAACACACTTAGGTTAGATTAAGTGGACTAAATTCAAATTTAGCCCTACAATTATAAGATTAGTTATCCTCATTTTTACATGGGTTTAAGGAGGATTAGACTAAGCAATATTTGTCCTTTTATGATTTCTTTTTATTTGTTTATTTATTTATTTATGTATTGTTATTATTTATCTATTTATTTTTATTCATGGTTCTACAAAAATTAAGTAATTTTTTTTATTTTTCCTGTGACATCTTCTTTCATTTATTTATTTGTATTACTATCTAATGTTAAATAATTAATTAATAGTATATTATATGTATTAACAAAATTATTATTAAGAAACATCGCATTTATCATTTGAATATTATGTAATTTTGATAAATAATTAATTTTATATTTAATTATTTTAATAATATTTTATTTAATAGGTGAAAAATATCATATATAAAAACATATAATTTAAATAAATTTAATTATTCTAATTAAATACTATTTAACTTCACTTTTATTTTATTTGACATTGTTTAATCCGATATTAATCCTATATCATTTCAAACATAGGACAACATTATAAATAATCCAGACTAATCCAATCCAATTCTTATAGTCAATCCAATTCAATCCTATATGCTAAACGTAGCCTTGTAGTTTTCATAATACTTCCTTACTCTTTTTACATCAAAATTTTAATAAAAAACAGGCTGTTATTCTACTATTGAGATGAGTTTTTCGAAAAAAAAATCTAACATGAGCAAGAGCAATGACATATTAAGGGAAATGTAAGGGATCGGGGGTAACACGTAAAAGTAATCGGAGAAATAAAGTGTCATTTGTACTATCTTTTTAAAATCAAGTTGATATAATGTTCAAATAGATGTAATTATTGATAGAGGAAAGATAAATAATAAATAAAGAAAAAGTTGCTCAATAATGTTAAAAACAAATTGCTATTTGGGTTAATTTAAAGTATCAAACCTGTGTTCAACTGCAAAAGCATAAAAGCAAGAGAGTAATCTTCATGTTGAAGAGATGCTTCACTGCATGCATAAAGTTAGCTCAAGTTTGACTTGAATTTGTTATTAATGTCTTCTATTTATTATGTGGTTTTTTTTTAATACTGTTATACAGGACTGTGCGTATTACAATTAATATTTACAAACAGATTCTATAATTGGGACATTCATCGTAACATGTACTCCTCTGAAGCGCTTCCTAAATTCTTCAAACTCTCTCAAATATTTAAGGGCTGTCAAACAGATTCTACAATTGGGACCTTCTTCGTGGCATGTACTCCTCTGAAGCGCTGTCCAAATTCTTCAAACTCTCTCAAATATTTAAGGGATGTCCATTCTATTCACATTTCGTGAAGAATAGACTGGCTCCACTCAATTATTTGATAATTGAGGGAGGATTGTAAATAAGCCTCATAAATACTTTTATGGAGGTCCGAACCCTTGCACTCATTATTGTAATGAGTGCAAGAGTTCTCCTAGTAGACCAAAGGCTCATTGGTCTATTTATTATGTGGTTAAATTAATGAAATTGCAGGTTTCATACATCGACAAGTTGAGAGCTCGAGGTCGGCCTGCGATTTATGGCCGCCCTTCATTCTTTGCCATGTTCTTGCACAGTATCATTCTTGAGCTACGTACGCATGTCAAAATTCCAAATGTATATAGCATAATAAGTAGTTGTTATAGGGGATATTTGACTGACTTTTTTATTTTCAAATATTTTAAGAGAATATTTAACGTCCATCACTTTTCCCCAATCATTCTTAGCAAATGTGATCCTAAGGGTTCCTCACATAAATTCTTAAGTTGCGCAATTCTTAATTTTTTTTTCTCCAATGATTCTTGTGTTTATTGTGTGCTTGAATTTTGTTATGTCTATATAAAACCTTATATTGAAGATAACCAAGGGATAAAAGTTTTAAGATCACAATTAAGGATCTACTTCGGATTATTTTTTCTTATTTTTGATAGTCTTAAAAGTAATTTTAAAAAGTTAATTTTAGTGTTTGATATTTTTTAAAAAAAAAAAACCACATTTAGCAAAATCTCCTTATTTTACAGTCGATTTTGAGAAGTAAGAAAAGAATAACTGCTTTTCAAAATTTGATTTGGAGTATTAGTTTTATACTTAATAAAATTCCATATATATCCTAACATATATTATAAAATCCAAAATTATCCTTATTCAATTAAGAAATAAACTCATTAAATTTAAAGAGATTATTAGTATTACCAATTATATTGAGATAACAAAATAAAAAAAATTAATAAAATAAAATATTTATTTTAGTTATTAATTATTATATATGCACATGAAAAATATTATATATACATATTTATTAAATAAATTTTATTCAATATTATGTCTGTTTCGGTCATTTATATTCTTACAACATTTTAAAAGTGAGATTTACTAAGTACATACGACTAAATTAAAATCTCACAACACTTTTAGAAACAAATATTACTAAATATTTAAATAATTCTCTTCACTGCATTTTATTTCTATAGGATACATAATAATTACTTTAAATTTACAACATTACCAAACTTGTCCTAAATCACTAATTGTTAAATAAAAGCGAGAGTATAATAATTGGTAAGCATTAAATTAGTGTGTGTGTGTGTGTGCGCGCGTGCGCGCGTGCATGTGTGTGTATAGTCCTTCGCTAATGCGGGCGTTTTCATTCTTTTTTCACACAGATACTCTTTAAAACCGTGAGGTTTAAGAGGATTAGTTTTTAACTCTTTAAAACCGCACAGTTTTATAATTCATTCAAAAATTAATTCTTTTAAACTGCACATATGTGTGTATATATATATATATATGCACGCATCAAACGTTTTGAGTACTGATGTGCTTACCGACTATTATAACAGATTCTTGATGATGCAAAAAATGAATTTGGGTCTCCAGTTCTAGAGCCACTAAACCGGTCAAAGAAGCAAAAGGAGAGAGTTAAAGCAATTAGGAGTTGAATTAATTAGAGTAACCCTTGATTCAAGGCATACTTTCCAAGAATTAAGGCCCTGAATATTTGCAATCATTTAGTTCAATATTTTAATGAAGAGTAGAATCATCACTGATATCACAATGTAGACTCATGAGTCATGCCAGCTTTAACCAGCTAGGCATGATTTCTTCAAATTGTTTATCACCCAACCACACCCACAATTTTTAAAGTTCAAATGGTTCAATTTGTTAATTTCCGGTGCAATTCTCATTTATTATTGCAATATGGCAAGCACTTGTGAACATGCTTACAGATAATATATGTTTATACACTTACCTTTTTGTAAATGTGTAGCTTCTGATGTTTTGAATAACAATCAAAGTAATGATATTTAAAATCAGAAATTTATTATAATTAATCTTTTAGATATATGATGAGTCAGCTCAGTTTGGATATTTAAGTTTGAAATATATGAGATTTACCTTTAAACATTGAAAGAAAATTACATCTACAGCACACAAGAAAGGATCTAAATCCTCGATTTCAAGAATGAGAAGTTGCTCACAGTTTGTTGGTTATGGACTTGTGATTTGGGAACAATTTGTGATGCCTAGCTCTTCTAATGTCAAAATTGTTTTTCCAATGACCAGCAGCTCTAACTTTCAAGTTGATTAATTTTGTATTAACTTATCTAGAATGTGCTTTTTGAAGGTAACAAAATCTAATTGTGACCCATGTGAAACAAGCAAAACTTGCTCATGTTGGGTCGGTGGATTGAGTCATTCATCCGACTTTAATTGTTTCTGCTTGTAATTAAAGAAATTTGGCAGCTGAATGTAGTGGACTTTGATATTAACTGTGCATTTAAAACTCACAATGAGGGTTGCATGTCTGTTGTGTTAGCTAAGTCTCCTGAGCTTATTATGGTTGACAAATATTAGGTGATTCCCAAAATCGGTTTATCAGAAATTTTGAATTGCAATTCTTTTGTTTATATTTGTCAAATATGATTGACATAAAAATTTACTGAAAACGACAAAAAGTGATTATAAATTTTGATTTAAAACTAAATGATTCTACATAATCAAAATTTTTACCAAATGTCGAATGATGTAGTATTAATACACAATTTAATTATAAAATGTTGTGAAATTTGATTTAGCAAACAACAGTGCAAACACATCACTTTAGATAGAAAAATAATAATAAACTATCCTTTCTTGCGGTCGTAAACCAAAACATAAAGCTTCCACCTCAGCCAAATTAATGTCACCAGATTAAACACCAATGTCAACTATCTATATATATATATATATATATATAAAGTTGGAACTTGATGAGGTGATGTGGCATTATTATTTCTCATCTTTGTATATTCTTTATTATCTAATAAATAGAAAAATTTTCTTTTAGATTTGGCTTTTCATCTTCTCATAATTAAATTGATTGTTATTACACAATAACAATTATGTAAAGATTTAAATGAGACATATTCTTTGTAATGAACATCCAAAGGGGAGTATTATGAATTTATTAAAATAAATGTAGATGTTCATAACATATNGCTTCCCTATAACTCCCACTATCTCACAATGA
Organism: Citrus medica; assembly: GCA_002013955.2. Classification (NCBI taxonomy): domain Eukaryota; kingdom Viridiplantae; phylum Streptophyta; class Magnoliopsida; order Sapindales; family Rutaceae; genus Citrus; species Citrus medica. The sequence goes on from MKYO02015788.1 coordinate 219,422, forward strand.
ATTATGATCCATAATTTTTCATTAATTTCATGGAGTGATTATATAACTATAAAAGGAGAGCTCATCTTTTTATTTTGTATCCACACAATTGGAATGAATAAAATCACTCTATAATATATTCTCTCATTTTATTCTTTATCTTACGTTGTTTCTTTATTTGTATTGCTGACTAATAGTTTTTTTTTATAAGGCTGTCTCATCTTAAAAAAAAAATCAATTCATATTTTTTATCAGTTTCATCAAGTGTAAATAAAAAAAAATAATACTATTTTTTTTTCAAAACCGCGTGAAGCGCGGTTCTATTTTCTAGTTACTTATATAACTAACCCATCTTGATTGCGAATCACTGCCCATAACTCACAATACCACAATTAGCATTAACAGGCACATGCGCACGTCGCAATTAAGTTTAAACCAACCGAATTGAGGCGTTTCCCAAAACATAGGAAAATGTAATGTAATTGAAATAATAAATTGAAAATTAAGGGTATTTGTGTAAAATAATTAAGGGACATTTTTCTCCTAGACTTCTTAATTTCGCATTAGCATGGAGATAGGCTTTCGTTTACTTCAGCAGAAGCCCAAAAGGTAGATGGGTTTCAGTATTGAAGCCTCTTTTAAGATTTCATATCATTTATCTTTTTCTTTTAATTAATTTTAATAGTTACCGAGCGTAACTGTTCTGATTAATTCAAGGATTAATTTCAAAAACTAATATTAGAATTAATCTACCTGTTGCAAATCACTCGTAACTCCTTTGCTAAATCAAGATGGGATTTGCACTTGCGCAAGCAAGAGAAAACCTCTATATTTGTACTCTTATCAACCTCTATTTTTGTACTCTCATCCAACTACACTTGAGTAATTGTACATAAAGTACTGCTTTGGCTTCTTTTCTTACGTAGAATAATTGCATTTTCCTTATTTTTTTTTTATGGGTGTGCTTTGAGTGACAATTTATCGTTCAATCGAGCATTATTTTGAGTATATAAATATATTATTATAAAGAAGTTACGACGGAATCATTCATGACTTTTTACTTGCATCAATTGGGTCTTACTCAAAATTATACCACAAAATAGCCATTGACGAAACTATTTTTCCAAGAATATGTACAAGTTTTCATGATATACAGGTAAAATAAAAATTATAAATTGTATATGGAATAGAATAATTGTTATTAATAATGAAAAAGTGAGTGCATATGTATGGTGCAACTAAGAGCATCACCAAAAGGCTCTTCAAATGAGATTTTATTACTTATTTGAAAAGCCACATCAATATTTAAAGCTCCAAAAAATACTCCAATAAAGATTTTTCAAATAAAAATTGATTCTCTATCTTCAACTTTGGAGAGTTAATTTCTCCCTCCTCAATTTATATTTTATTAAGTTTCATTGAAGAAATAGAGAGAAACACTTTAATTACTATTGACTTTTCCTTTAAAAAAATAATTATTTGATTAAAATAATATTAACTTATTTATATTTGAAAAGTTTTTTTGGAGAATATCATATTTTTTCACCCTTCTATTTGCCACATAAGTAAACAAATAGGTATTTGAAAAGTGAAATTTATAGAGGCTTTTGGAGATGCTCTAAGAGCATCACCAAAAAAACTCTTCAAATAAGATTTTATTAGTTATTTGAAGAGTCACATCAGCATTTAAGGCTAAAAAAAACACTTCAATTAAGATTCTTCAAATAAGAAATAATTATCTCTCTTCAAATTTGAAGAGTTGTTTTCTCCCTCTTCAATTTATATTTTATTACTTTTTATTGGAGAAAGAGAGAGGTGCTTTAATTGCTATTGACTTTTCCTTTTAAAAAATAGTTATTTAATTAAAATAATATTAACTCATTTTTATTTGAAAAGTCTTTTAGAGAATAATATATTTCTCACTTTTCTATTTGTCACATAGGTAAGTAAATAAATATTTAAATAGTAAATTTTATAGAGCCTTTTGGAGATGCTCTAATGCACCACAGTCATGCCTCTAGTTCCTAGACTCGATATCAAAACAAACACACTTATGTGATTCTCAATGTCATAATAATAAACCTCCTTCCTTCCCAATTATAGGAATAAAAGTTTAAGTTTTAATTATGTAAGTTTGATAGAGATTTGACTCCTTCTAAATTAAGATATCTAAACTACGCTATCACAAAATTAATTTAGGAGGTTTCAATATATTTTTGATGGTAAATATTAGTATATTATAATGTAGATTCAAGAAAATAATTTTTTTTGATATCTTAAACTATATGGTATTCGAAAAACACATTAGCCCCGACTAATTAAAAAATAAATTTAATCTAATGGGTATTTTGGTTATTGAGAAAGTAATCGGACATACTTAGGGTGCGTTTGGGATTGAGGTTGGACAGCTGTAGCTTAAAAGCTACAGCACTAAATTGTTTGGTAAACACTAGCTACTGTAACTTTTAAGCTATGTTGATATAATTTTTCACCTTGTATAATATATAATTTATTATATCTTTAATAATTTTGATAAAATTATTATTTAAAATTTATTTTTACTATATATTATTAACTTTTATTTCATAATTACAGCTTTTTTTCCACAGCAACTATAGCTTAAAAACTACAGCACCTCAATTCCAAACGCACCCTTAATATAAGTGGATAAATTATTTTCTTGACTTGATATATGAAACTATAAAAATAAATATACGGCCTACGCGCGCGCGCGCGCGCGCGCCTCTTCTAGACTTCTCTGGCCACCTCAGCCTCACTGTCTTCAACAAACACCTGAACTTGCTCCGCAAATTTCTAGGAAAAACAATAAATAATAATAAAACTTGTTTTCCAAGAAAAGTTGCCAACTACAAATACAATTAAGCTTCCACACCATCAATTAAGATTAGCGACAACTGACAAGTCAAAAAGGCCATCAAACCGTAAGCGCTCTTTTCTAATTTACTCTTGCTTTGATCAAATTTGCGATGTATAGATGTTTTATAGATGATTTGTTATGCCACTCTTTGCCTCTTTGGGATATTCTATCATACAGGTGGCATGCAATACCGATTTCTTGACATTAAAATTATCACTAATCGATGAGTGAAGGCTTAGAAACTGATATTAACAAAAGGGCATCAATATTTGAATCCAAATCACTTAACTTTATCCACAATGTATCATTTAAGTTATGCTTAGTTTTGTAAGTGAAAGGATCATTGTTCACTGAACGAGTTGAAATTACCGTAATTGGTGTTACTGGGATTGTACTGTTTATAATGTTATTAGGTGATAACAAAGATGGATACCCAAAAAGCTCAACAAGAGAAAGAACCAGCCCCTGCTGCTGCTATGACTTCGTGCCGAAAGAAGAAGAATGATGATGCCAGTTTCCTGGAGGATCTGAGGGATCACATTGACGAGTTCATTCATGCATCGACGGACGAACACAAAGCTTGTTTTAAGAAGACTGTCCAAAAGGTAGTTCATGCGAAAGAATGCCGCCCGTACCATGTAAATTCAGATTTTTTGGCTGTCTAATCTGTATGTATACACCAATTTATCGTTACATGTGTTGGGTTGTTTCTCAGATGTTTGCTGGAATGTCAAAAATTTCGGAAAGAAATGCGGATGCCAAGGGAGTGGAAAGTGCTCTTCCCCTTCAATCAACAGTGTCAGACTAGAATATGATCTATCTTCTTTTTTGAGCCTGATATCTAGGTTTAGACTTTAGAGCGTCGTAAAGGAGCTGTGAAGAATTACAAATCTTAATTAGCTATTACGATAATCGTATTTTCATGAATATAGTTTGTGTTAATAAGTTCATGTTATATCAGATGGAGGGACTTCGATTATGGTATATACTACTCAAATGTGTATTCTATAACTATCTTTCCATTTTAGCTCTTTCATTCTTTTTTGTTTTTTTTTTTGAGAGAAGAAAGTAAGCCTTTCATTTCATTACAATACATCAAATACAATTTGGACCTCCGGTGGTATAGAATTTAACCAGACATTAGGTGAATTGCTTCCTAAAGCAAACTTTGCTAAGGAATGAGTATAAGCATTACAATTTCTGGACACATGTTGGACTATGACTTTTTGAAAATCCCTTCTCTGATTTCGGATATCTGAAATTGTCCAGAAGATTTCTGTTCTGCTGCCGTTTGTGTTGTTGATTAGCTCGGCCACTTCCAAACAATCCATCTCTATGATCACCGAGTTCAATTCTGCTTCTCTTGTCACTTTAAGACCCCACTGAAGAGCTTCAGCTTCAGCTTCAATTTAACTAACATTTCCCCTTAGATGAGCCTGACTAATTCCAGCAGCTACTATTTTGCCTCTTTTGAGTCTTTTATCACAGATCTGAGCCCAGCCATCTGATCTTTGTTGCTAACAGCTGCATCCACATTGACCTTGAAGATATTTTCAGGAGGAGGAGTCCACTCTTGCTTTTTCCTTTTTCTGGAAATATCATTGTGTGATGCCTCTGTTTTCCTCACTCTTCGATATGCTTCCAGGACTGATTCAGCTTTTGCTGCTGCTAAATCGGGCTCTAACTTCTTACCTTCAAAAATAAATTTGTTTCTTGAATACCACACAATCCAGCAGTAAACCACCGAAAGTTCCAAATCAGGTTTCCTCAGACTGCTTGCCATTTCTTGAAAAAAGCTTTGAATATCCTGCAATTGAGCATTGGAAGCTGGAACTGTAATGGGGGCTTGAATCCAGATCTTCTTAGCTCTTTCATCTAAGATCAATTTGAAATGATTTTTTCTTTCATATTCGATGGGAAGAAACACTGTGGAATTGGGTTCTGGTTCAGGCTTGGTTGGGTAAGCTATGTTCCTTGTAGCCCTGTTTCTAGAGATTCATTGGAATTAGGAAATGGAGATTGAATTTTTGTACTTTTGAGATTAAGGAATAGGCTTGGTAGTATTTACATTATGAGAATAGAAACAATAATTCATTAAAGCCCCTGGTGCAGATGGTTTTGCAGCAGGTTTCTGCCTGAAGAACTGATCCTCTCTATAAAGAGAAATTCTAGTTGTTGTATCACCTCTGATGCATTGTAGAATTCCTTCGTAATTAAGTTGGTTGTATTACCTCTGCTATATTGTAGAAGTCCTTCTCTGTGAGAGAGGTCTTAGAGTTGGCCTGCATTTGCCAAATTTGTACCAGACATTCATAGTTCTCATACCAGACCAGAGGTTGATAATCCTCAGAAGGAAGGTTACAGATTTCAGACATATCAGCTGCTGTGTAACATTATCTAAAAGATTATTGCTAAGACATTAGAAGCGTAATCAAGCCTTTCCTAGACCAAATCATCTCTTCTTTTCAAAGTGCTTTTATTCCGCAGAGATTACTCGAACTTAAGGATTTCTTAATCTAACGGCAGGCCGTGTCTTTAGTAATGGTTCGTAGCTCCACAGCTAGACGTCAACAAAGTCTATGAGAGGGAGCGGGCTTTGCTTGAAAATATAATTGTATTTATTAGTTAAGTGTTGAAAAAGATTCTTTTTCTACACTCAATTTTTTTGTGTCTGTGTTCTTCCTAAAAACAACGTCATAACTAGTGAAAAAAATATGTTGATTTTATAAGAAAAAAATTTATTGCAGATTTGAAGTGGTTTAAAATATTAACATAAGCATTTTAGAAATTAAATAATTTTTAAAAGAAGATAAGGAGTTTCGAGGGTTGCTACTCAGTCTACTAATTCTAATTGTCAGGGACTTTTTTTTGCATTTGAATTTTGAGGTATGCACATGACATAAAAAAGATAAAAAAAAATTAAAAAAATAATGAAATGTTGAGATAGTTTTTAAACTCATTAAGTATTTTGTAAAAAATCACACAAAAAAGAAATACAATGGTATTTGTTGATGCTCAAATCCGTTCGCTTTATGACCGACCAGATTCCTTCACCAACGCTTGAGTTGTCAGCTGCTACACGGATCACTGGGGTGAAATCACCTTCCTTTCTCTTGCTAGATCTGCGTTCACCAAAAACAGATCAGAGACGCCGGTGGTTTTGCCGGCGTAAACTCTCCGATGCTTAAGTTAGCACAAGGTCTTTACGGGAAAACAATATAATTCGGATTTAAGAAGGGTTTTTGACTCGTTTCACAGTTTGTAAGAAGTAAAGTCTGGGTTCAATTTGACAGCGTTTTCCCTCTTTTGATGTTTTTTTCTTCCTCTTCTTCATCGGTTTTTCCTCCTTTTATAGCCGTTATTCTACGTTCCCCTTCTGTCCTCCTTCCCCCTTTTTCGGGTAGTGGTCAGTTATGGAGCTTTAATTGCTACATCATGGGTAGCCGTGGGGTATTGAAAGCCTCGTAACGGTTCCGGGAAAAACGCAAACGCCATGAGTCTGTGGGATCGTGTTCCCGCTTTTTCAGGAAACGGGTGTCAGCTCGGCATATATCTCTGGTATACTCTCCGCTTGCACCATTTGGTTGAGGTGAGCCGTACCAAGGCGGAAGTAGTAGCATGGCCGACCTGGTGCTTGTACGTACTCAATACCAGTCCCCCAGTTTCTGGTCTTGTGAGTGAAATGAAAGAAGAGTAGAAACTGATGGTCGAAGCCGACCAGCCTGGGGCTTCTCCTCAGGTCGCCTGAGCATGGGCCTTAAATATCTGGGCTTGCTCCAGTCCGGCCTCTTGTGGTGGTTAATGACGTGGCGCTTCCCGACTCTTCATATTTTGAAATTTGAAACGACGAGTTATCCTTCCTCGATATTTGGGGAGTGAGCTGGCATATCCCATCACTTAAATGCTTCCGTTTCCCCCCTTTTCGTTCCAAATCCCTAGGTTAAAATCATCATCAGTTTGCGATTCCTTTATCCGTCACTAACACATCTCTTTTCTGAATTTTCTCCTTTCTGAAAAACTTCCTGCCTCCGGAGTTTCTACTTGCTGGTTTATTCTCTATCACGGCTGCGCTACCCAGGCCAGTTCATTTCAGGTATTGCCTTTAATCTTTTCTCTGATTGTTGTTGGTTGGGTTCCGTGTTGATCCCTTTTGTATCCGTATATCCAAGTGTTTTTTGTTTTCTCTTGGGATTCGGTATGTCTAACCGGAAAAGAAAAGTAATCGTTGATGAGGGTGACGATGAATCTGGGGATTCAGACCTTAACTTGGCCATACCCACAGATTTTTTGAATTCTTCCCGAAGTGTAGGCTTATCCCAGAGTAGCGATGTCCTTGAGTACCCACAACCTTTGGCCATTTCACCCTCCCCCGAGTTAGAGCTTATAGGAAATAGGGGGGGACCTGCGTCGGGCTCGGGTGAGAACCGCAGTTCTGGTGGAGCCGAGGTTCCTATAGGAGAGGGTAATAGTGAAGGAAGCAGCTCCGAGTCGAGCCGACCTCCTGAGAGACGACATCTTGGGCATAGGATGGAGGCATATTCTTACCTTATTGATCATATAGCCTGCGCCACCACCCAAGATGACCTGTTCAAGCTTAGGAACCTCTATGATATTCCTAAGGAGGTTCTCCTGGTAATCCCTGAAAAAGGTGATGTTCCTAGTCGGCCTCCGCGGGGGTATGTGACGATGCACCTGGAGAGCTTCAAACTAGGAGCTCGGCTGCCTCTTCAGCGCTACTTCGCCAAGATTCTGGGAGGTATGCATCTGGCCCCAGGTCAGCTACACCCAAACGGGTGGAGGGTTCTCTCAGCTATGTTTGTGCTGTGGGAGAGGTGCGAGTTGGAGGAACCCTCCCTTGTTGAGGTAAAACATCTGTATCAGCTGCGGAGCAGCCCCAAGGAAGCGGGCTGGTACTACTTCATGTCCAGCTCGGCAAAGAGAAAGCCAATCACCGGCTTCCCCTCCTCGTGCAAAAATTGGAAGAACAAATTCTTCTTTGCTGGGGGAAACTGGTGTCCATCAATTCGGTCGTTGGGTGGTGACATTTACCTTCCAACGCACTTTGTCACCCCAGGTCGTTCATTTTTGCCTCTATTTGCTTTCTCGAATTGTTACTTATTAGGTTCCTTAACCTTGTCTGTTTTTTCAGAATCGTGGAGGTTGGTTAAGACGCTCGAGGATCGGCCTTTGCTTCAGGTGGAAACCGCTTTGGTGAACGCGTCTACCTGTCAAGACCTCCTGTCGCCAACAAACTTGGTCGGTTCGGGCTTGGTAGATATTGCCGCCGGGATGGACAACAAAATCCTTAGCGCAATGAGCAGAAAGCGTGGCCGGGCATCGAGCAGCTCCAGCCATCCTCATTCTCCTCCGAAGAAAACCAGTGCTGGTCCTTCTAAAGCTCCAGCTCCTGCTCTACCCCCTCCTCCACCTCGTAAGAGTAGCGGGGAGAGAGCCTCCGACAAGAGCCCTGAGGTCAGCCTACAATCTGGGGACCGATCTGCTTCGCTTCCTTCTCGGGATCAGGGTGACTATCTGAGCCCGTATCAGAAGGATTACAAGAGATCAGTTGGGCCCAAGATGGTGAAGGACATTGAGAGTATGGAACTCTCCTAATTGGCTGCCTCTGTTCAAAGGGTTTCCTTCAGGTTGGCCACCATGGTGTCGTGTTACAAAAATGCATCCATACGCCATGAGAGGAAACTCCAAGCTGATAACCAGGAGCTGAAGAAGAAAGCCGATTCTGCTGATCGCTCCAATGAGAAACTGGCCGAGCTGAATAAGCAGATAGCGGAGCTGGGGGAGAAAACTGCCATTGCTGAATCCACTGCCTCCAAACTTGAGGATGAGTTGGGCAACCTGAAGTCTGACCTTCAGGTAACTCAAAGTGAGAAAGATACTTTGAGGACTGCCCTTGAAGGAGAAATCAAATCCCTGACTGAACAGCTGGCCGAGGAGAAAGGCAAATCTGGGGATGTGGAGGACCGGCTGGATGCCGAGTATGATTCTGGGGTTGCTTTCTCCTATAAATGTATCATGTTCGTGCTTAAAGAAGAATATCCCGAGCTGGACATGAGTAAGCTGGAGGCTGAAGTGCAGCGGTATATGGCGGAAATCGACCAGACAGATAAGGAGCAATGTGAGCAGGATCAGGTGGTGGTTCCTTTGAATGGAGTGCAAGAGGGAGGAGCTGAGGGACGTACTTTCGAAGTGGGTGAATCGTCCATGCCTCCTCCTCCCAGTATAGCTGATCTTCCACTCCCTGAGGTAGCTGATCCTTCACCTGTTGAGACCGTTGACCCTCCTGAGCCTTAAGTTTATTTGTGTAAATACCTTGGATTTTCCTCGGCTTTGTAAACATTGGAATATTAATAAATTTTCAGATGTTTTCTATTGGCCTTCTTGCTTGTTTCTTTTTTACGGGTTGTTTCTGCAAGTGAACTTAACCATTTACCCGATTTTTGTCTGCTGGTTTTTAAGTATACCGAGCAGGAATAGGCGTTCGTTTGCCTTAGTAGAAATTTCGTGGATTTAGCTGCTGGTCTTTCATTGACCGAGAAGAAGCAGACACTTACTTGCCTCAGTGAATATTTCATAGATTTAGCTGCTGGACTTTCATTGACCGAGCAGAAGCAGACACTTACTTGCCTTAGTGAAATTTCGCAGATTTAGCTGCTGGTCTTTTCGATGACCGAGCAGAAGCGGGCACTTGCCTTAGCGAATATTTCACAGATTTAGCTGCTGGTCTTTCGTTGACCGAGCAGGAGCAGGCACTTACTTGCCTTAGTGAAATTTCACAGATTTAGCTGCTGGTCTTTCGAAGACCGAGCAGAAGCGGGCACTTGCCTTAGCAAATATTTCACAGATTTAGCTGCTGGTCTTTCGTTGACCGAGCAGAAGCGGGCACTTACTTGCCTTAGTGAAATTTCACAGATTTAGCTGCTGGTCTTTTCGATGACCGAGCAGAAGCGGGCACTTGCCTTAGCGAATATTTCACAGATTTAGCTGCTGGTCTTTCGTTGACCGAGCAGAAGCGGACACTTACTTGCCTTAGTGAAATTTCACAAATTTAGCTGCTGGTCTTTCGAAGACCGAGCAGAAGCGGGCATTTGCCTTAGCAAATATTTCACAGATTTAGCTGCTGGTCTTTCGTTGACCGAGCAGAAGCGGGCACTTACTTGCCTTAATAGAAAGTCTGATGGGCTTATTAACCGGGGGATTTCATGCTGAATTCATTTGTATTAAAACTGGAATATATTACAAAAGTACTATGCAGTTAACACAAACAGTTTGTCACAATGAGGATTTAGTAGAGCACTTTGCTTACTGAAAATACTTCTTCAAGTGCTCGGCATTCCATGACCTCTTCACGTCCCGTCCATCTTGGTAGGCCAACTTATAAGCTCCTGGTCCAGTGGCTCGTATTACCCTGTACGGACCTTCCCATTTTGGGCCAAGAGTACCATGGTTGGGATCCCTGGTGTTTTGATTCACTCTTCTAAGTACCCAATCTCCTGCTCGGAACTGCCTCACGCGTACGTTCTTGTTGTAATAACGCTTGACCCGTAGCTGACACTGGGCCACTCTCTGCGAGGCCCCTTCCCTTTTCTCCTCCAGCAGGTCCAGGTTTAAGCAGATCTGCTCATCGTTCTGCTCGTCCGCGAAATACTTCGTTCGATGTGTTCCCACTCCGATTTCTGCTGGGACTACTGCCTCCTGACCAAAAGCTAAAGCGAACGGGGTTTCCCCTGTGGCGGTTTTGTGAGTTGTCCGGTAGGCCCATAATACTCCTGGTAGCTCGTCAACCCAAGCTCCCTTCTTCTCCCCCAATCTAGTTTTCAAAAGCTTCTTTATGACTTTATTGGCTGCTTCCACTTGTCCATTCGCCTGGGGATGTGCGGGGGTGCAGAACCTCAGGTCCACCCCCAAATTCTGGCAAAATTCTCTGAAGTTGCCGTTGTCAAATTGTCTCCCATTGTCTGTAATAATGGCATAGGGGATCCCGTATCTACAAATGATATTTTTCCAGACGAAATCTGTTGTATTCCTCTCCGTGATTTGGCTGAGGACTCCCACTTCTACCCACTTGGTGAAGTAATCTATCGCCACGATTGCATGCGTTGCTGATCCTCGGCCCTTAGGTAACGGACCAATTAGATCGATTCCCCACTGAGCGAAAGGCCACGAGGATGTCATAGTGGTCAGCATTTCTGGGGGTTGTGCAGGAACCTCAGAGAAGCTTTGGCAAGTTTTACAACTTCTTGCCATTCTTTTCGCATCCTGATGCATGGTTGGCCAGAAGTATCCTTGACGGAGTGCCTTGAAGGCTAAAGTTCTTGCTCCCGAGTGATTGCCGCATATCCCTTCATGAATCTCCCTCAATACATAATCTGCTTCCTCATCATCCACGCATCTTAGCAGGGGTAAGGTGAACCCTCGGCGATATAGCACACCATCTAGTAACGTGTACCTCGCTGCTCGGTATTTTAATATCCTTGCTTTCCTTTTGTCCTCTGGTAAGATTCCATCCCGGATATACGCACGAATCGGGTCCATCCATGACTCTCCAATGCTTACGCTCATCACCTCCACCTCATCTCCTATGCTCGGCGAGGTCTTTATTTCTAGTGGAACCGACTTAGGTAATTTCGGATCTGCCGTTGCAGCTATTCTAGCCAGAATATCAGCTCGGTAATTCTCATTTCGGGATATTTGCTTTACCTCCACCTCTTGGAAAAGCCCAACCATCTGCTTTGCTTTCTTTAGATAAAGGCCCATCTTTTCTCCCCTTGCTTGGAACTGATCGCTGAGCTGGTTATATACTAGCTGGGAATCTGCTCGGATTTCTACCATTTCTGCTCGTAGTGCATGTGCAAGCCCGAGTCCAGTAATGAAAGCTTCGTATTCAGCTTGGTTATTCGTAAGTTGGAACTCGAATTTTACTGCATAGGATACCTCGACCCCTTCTGGGCTCCGGATTACAACTCCTGCTCCGGATCCTTGTTCACTACATGACCCATCGACCATCACCAGCCACACCCCCTCTGGTTTCTCCTGCTCTATTGGTTGTGCCTCCGGAATCTCTTCCCCTGACGAGGCTTGTAAGACATGTCAAACTCACTCAGCTCTATAGACCATTTTACTAACCGACCAGACGCATCCGGTTTTTGAAGCACTTGCCGGAGGGGCTGGTCAGTCATTACCACGATCTGGTGGGCTTGGAAATATGGTCGGAGTTTGCGTGCTGCTGTTATCAGAGCTAGTGCCCATTTCTCCGTTAGTGGATACCTGGCCTCTGCATCTGCCAGGGCCTTGCTTGTATAATATACCGGGTATTGCTTTCCTTCCTCTTCCCTGATTAAGACCGAGCTGGTGGCCCACTTGGAGATCGCCAAGTACAGAAGCAGCTGGTCACCCCCTCTCGGAGTTGACAGTAACTGGGCGCGGGCCAGGTACTCCTTTAACTGTCTAAATGCCTCCTCACATTCCGGTGTCCACTCCATCTTCTTCCTTTTCTTTATGACTTGGAAAAAAGGGTGACATTTATCAGTGGCTCGCGAAATGAATCGGTTCAATGCTGCCAACTTTCCCGTTAGGCTCTGCACCTCCCTAACTGTTCGTGGGGACCTCATTTCTATCACCGCCCGTATCTTTTCCGGGTTGGCCTCAATCCCTCGATGGCTTACCAGGTATCCCAAAAATTTGCCTGAGCCGACCCCAAATGCACATTTCTCCGGGTTCAGCTTCATCTCATACCTCCTCAACAATTCGAAGGTCTCTTCCAAGTGCTTCACATGATCTCTCGGTTCTCTTGACTTGGTGATCATGTCATCCACATACACTTCCATAGTATGACCGATCAAAGGTTTAAAAATCTTGTTCACCAGCCTTTGATAGGTTGCTCCTGCATTTTTCAAGCCAAAAGGCATCACCCTGTAACAAAACAAACCCATGTTAGTTATGAAGGTGGTGCTCTCCTCATCCTGTTCGTCCATGGGTATCTGGTTGTATCCGGAGAATGCATCCATGAAACTGAGCAGACTATGACCCGCGGTTGAATCTACCAACTGATCTATCTTTGGTAGGGGAAAGCTGTCCTTCGGGCATGCCTTATTGAGGTCCGTGAAATCCACACACATTCTCCACTTCCCGTTGGCCTTCTTTACCAGTACTACATTGGAAATCCACTCCGGGTACTTGGCTTCCCTGATAAATCCTGCTTTCAGCAGCTTCTCCACCTCGGCATTTATGGCCTCGTACCTTTCCTGGTTGAAGCACCTCCTTTTCTGCCTCACCGGCCTTGCCCCTTTTTTGACTGCCAGCTTGTGACAAGCTACCCCGCGATCAATGCCTGGCATATCCTCATGAGACCAGGCAAATATGTCTGCATGGGACTGTAGGCACTTCACCAACTCACCTTTTAGTGCTTCGTCCAATTCTGATCCGACTTTCACCATTCTGGTCGGGTCATTCTTGCTTACAACTACCCCCTCCAGCTTTTCCACAGGTTCCTGACGACCAGTTTTTGAATCTCCTCGGTTATCTAGAGAGGTAACCTGCAGTGTTTCCTTGGCTGCTGTTGCATAGCAGCTTCTGGCCATTCTCTGATTACCTTTAACCACACCAACAACTCCATTTACCCTGTATTTCAGCGCCAGATAATGTGTGGACATTACACATTGGCTGATCCTCATGAACGGCCTCCCCAATATCATCTGATAAGGACTTCTTTCTTCTACCACGACAAAATCCAGCATCATCATTTTTTCAAACGGTTTCAATCCCACAGTAATTGGGAGTTCGATGATCCCCATGGGTGTAAGCCGTCCTCCTCCAAATCCCTTCAAGGATGTATTCGTCCGTTCCAGCTTCAAGTCTGAAATCCCCATATCATCTAGTGCCGACTTGAACAGAATGTCCACTGAGCTGCCTGTATCCACCAATATTCGCCGCAACTCTGTACTTGCCACCAATGCTTTAATCACCAGTGCATCCTCATGAGGGTAAAGAACGCCTTCTTCGTCATCCTCTGTCCACATAATGGGAACTTGCCGCACCTTTGCCCTCTTGGCTGCTGGCAAATTGAAAAGCACCTCTTTGCCAGCCATGGCATATCTCCCATAGTTCTTTCGTGCCCTGTTTGAATCCCCGGCCAATGTTGGCCCTCCTGCTATCACTCGGATGGTCGGCTGCTCTCGTTCCAACCCCCTTTCAACTCCCTCATCCCGTGCATATTGTGTTTCAACGACGGGGGACACTCCGTCTACATATTCATCCAAATACTGGTTCCTCACCAGATCCTCCACCTGAATTTTTAGGTCACGGCATTGACTGATGGTATGACCGTGAGTGTTGTGGAATTTGCAGAATCTGCTCTTATCACGTCGGTGAGCGGGTTTTGTTATAGGGGCCGGAGGATACAACAGACCCCGTCCCTCGATCCGTTCATACAGTTCCTCCATAGAAATCTTTAATGGAGTGTACTGTCCATATGCCCCGCTCTGGTCAACCAACTGAACTGCTCGGCTATCATGAATGTCAGCTCGGGCCGCTACAGCCGGTAGCTGCTCTGGTCGTCCAGACCTATAATTATCTGCGCTTAACGCCCTAGGAGCATTGTGATAAGGGTGGGCAGCAATCCGCCTGAATTCTCACTGCCGATCTGGGATCGGGGGGCCCGCAGGTTGAGCTCGGCTACGTTGGAACTGCTGTGCTCTTGGGGCTATGGAGTAAGGTCTGGACCGAGCTGATATTCCGCCCATCACGGAAGAATCTCCTGTTCGCTTTCCCAACCCACTCCCTTTCGGGGCTCTCCGTTCCTTCCGCCTCAGCTCTTCCAGCTGTTCAGTTTTTAGTCTTGCTGATTTTTCCTCCTCGATTTCTATATCTCGTCTCGCCTGCTCATATCCCGACCAGTAATTCTGTATGAGGGGGCTTCTCAAGTTATACCATAACCGGATGATTCTCACGCCTTCTCTCAATCCCCTCAACGCCTGCGGGTGATTAAAAGCTCCCAGATCCAGTACGGCTCGGTGATACCGTTTTACGAATTCTCTAAGGGATTCCTGCTCCTCTTGTTTCATTCCCATTAGTTCCATCATGTCGTCCTCTGGGGCAACTGCCCCTCGGAACTGCTCGGCCAACTCTTGGCACATCTGCTCATACCCCTTTATACTTCCTCGGGGCAGCTTGCGATACCATTCTCGAGCTCGTCCTTCTAGCGTCAGCGGGAACACCCGGCACCTCTGAGCTGGTGTCAACCCCTGCACACCCGTCATGTCGTTGAAACGCTCAATGTGCACTAACGGATCACTTCGCCCGGAATATTTGAGGTCGGGGAAGCGGAAATCTCTTGGGATAACAGTACCCATGATCGCAGTTGATAACGGAGATTCTTCATCTAGCATTATCCTCCAGCTTGGGGGCTTTCTCTTGCCCTGCATCTCCTCTATCACCTGCGCCAATCTGCGCACCTCCCCCTCCAATTCTAAAGCACGGTCAGGATCACGTGCGGCAATTTGATCTCGCTCCTGCTCGGCGTTCTGCAACCTCTGTCTAAGTTCCCCTTCATCAACACTAGCCCTTTGGCCATTCATTTCCAATACCCGCCTGGGGCGAGGTTGGTCTCTTGCCTCATCCGCATGTTCTCCTGCAACCCGACCAATACTTGTAAGGGGCACTCCATTAGACTGATCTGCGGGCGGAGGGATGTCCTCGACTCTACGCCTCCGGTGGCTGGGTTCTGCTCCAGCCTCATCTCTTCCCACAGGGGTTTCACAATCCCTTCTCCGCTCGTCCCTTAGCTCAAACAATATGGCCGTAAGGGTCTCCATTTGTCTTTCCATCCGCTCCAGTCTGTCTTGCGTCACCTTCTCGCGGGCTTCATTTGCAATGTCCCGGAGCGTGCTTGTTTCCACCGTTTCGTTCTCCATACCCGATTGTTCCCTGTTTCTCCGATAATTAGTCGTTGGTGGTAGCTTTTTATTCAGCTCCCCACAGACGGCGCCAAAATGTTGATGCTCAAATCCGTTCGCTTTATGACCGACCAGATTCCTTCACCAACGCTTGAGTTGTCAGCTGCTACACGGATCACTGGGGTGAAATCACCTTCCTTTCTCTTGCTAGATCTGCGTTCACCAAAAACAGATCAGAGATGCCGGTGGTTTTGCCGGCGTAAACCCTCCGATGCTTAAGTTAGCACAAGGTCTTTACGGAAAAACAATATAGTTCGGATTTAAGAAGGGTTTTTGACTCGTTTCACAGTTTGTAAGAAGTAAAGTCTGGGTTCAATTTGACAGCGTTTTCCCTCTTTTGATGTTTTTTTCTTCCTCTTCTTCATCGGTTTTTCCTCATTTTATAGCCGTTATTCTACGTTCCCCTTCTGTCCTCCTTCCCCATTTTTCGGATAGTGGTCAGTTATGGAGCTTTAATTGCTACATCATGGGTAGCCGTGGGGTATTGAAAGCCTCGTAACGGTTCCGGGAAAAACGCAAACGCCATGAGTCTGTGGGATCGTGTTCCCGCTTTTTCAGGAAACGGGTGTCAGCTCGGCATATATCTCTGGTCGGGCTCTCGTCTCTGGTCGGGCCACATTCACCTCCACGCTCCGCTTGCACCATTTGGTTGAGGTGAGCCGTACCAGGGCGGAAGTAGTAGCATGACCGACCTGGTGCTTGTACGTACTCAACAGTATTAGTAGAAGACATTGAAGCCAATAATCATGCAAAATGCAACAAAATCAGCGAACCAAAAAATAAATTAGCTTAAATTGGGTTTTCATAATTGCTTTTAAGTCTCTTAAAATCAACTCTTAAGAGATCTTAAGTTAATTTTGACAAAAATTACCTTTAAAAAAAAGATAAAAAATTTTGTCATAAACTTCTCTATTTAAGTGGTGTGCTTAATGGGTTTTTAAGTTAGTGTGTGTGTGTTTTTTTTAAATTTTATTTTACAGACCACTCGTGGCATTGTTCGAAACCCAAAAAATACCGGCTAAAAAAATCAAAATTTGACATGATTGAAGAGCTCGATCCAGCTGGGCCCGACCCAACCCAACCGGAACGGAACCGACCCACATGTTTGTGGGAGTGCAGAAGAAAAATAAGGCAGATATTATAATAATTTTCATCAGATAACACTTGGAAACAATGGCTCAATCTCTCAACAATTCTCCTTCATGTACACTGGTGAGCTTATTATTAATTACAATTTTGGTTCAGTAATTATTTCCATGCTTTTCAATTTATTCAATAATTGTTTCAATGCTTTTCAATTGTTAATCTTTTACATATTTGTTTTGTTTTGGGCAGTATCAAATAAGGAATCCAAGACAAAACTCATTTCCACCGCCATCATCATTATTGCTTAAACGAAGCAGTTGTTCTAGTTTAAGATTAAGGAGTAATAATTATAGAAACAAAAATGGTGTGAGAGCGTGTTTCCCCAGTCCCATTGATGAACCCATCCTCAAAGAAGCTCTTAAGGTACTTGCTAATTTTTACCCCCGTCGATTTGGTCTTTATTTGACTTCATTCTAATGTTTATTTGTTTATATTGTTTCAATAGAGCAAACCCAGATGACTTAAACATCCATATGTTTGCTTTCCTGCATTGTTGCTTTAGAATTTTCACTCGCTTTTTGTATATGGTTTTATTTATTTATTTGGGAATTTATATTTTTTGAACACATTCCACTTGTTGCAAGCTTGTGTGTATTAGGATAGTTTTCTCTTACTGTTTTGGTTGTGATTTGATCGAGTTTGGTCAATTTATCCTTTGCCGTACTTGTGTCTTTTCATTGATTGTTATTGATGAACTGGTGGAAGAGAGAAAAGTTGTTTTGCTTCTCTTAACTTATGACAAACTGATGAAGTCTTGTCTGAGAAATGTCCTTTCAGTTGTATTTGTAACAGTGAGCTGTTGATTCTTGTATTGGTTGCTTTGTTTTTTGTTTGAAGAGGAGTTGGATACTCTTTGCATCCACTGGTGGCCCCAGGCCTATCCTAGGGGGTTGGGAGCATATATGAGTTAAATCTTCTTCATCTGGCTTCCCTCATCATTTGCTCGACAAGGTGTGCAGCAAGGGTTGTGCAAAAAAATTGTCACTCATAGATTCACTTAGGTTGTGTTTTCTGGCTTCTATTATCATATTTTCTTGATGCTTGGTTGGTAAAGCCTTATTCAGTATTTTAAGATTGAAAGTAATTGGTACGTCAAACCTTTTGTATCTCAAGTGAATGCATAACACAACCTGGAATATTTTTGTATTTTTCTGAGGGGCATTCATAAATACACTCGAAAAGCGTGCTTAGGTCTGTTAAGAGAATGTTTTAGCAATTTTTGACATCCTCATCACTAGAATGGAGAGTTCCTTCTGTCTTTATAAGCTTTAATGTTATGCTTTATCTCTGAGTATTAGAAGAGTTTAATTCACTCTCATCTGCTATCTCTGAGTATTAGAAGAGTTTAATTCGCTCTCATCTGCTCTGATTGTTTAGCTTTCGAATATTTATTTTTTGCTGGCCTCTGTTTTCCAAGTTAGTAGTGAAATAGAGATTGTGTTTGTTCTGGTGAGCTTTCGTTCCACTTGGACTGATCAGTCTTTGTGCACACAGTCTTCCACAAGTACTTGGTTCTTTCTTTTTGAGTCTTCTCAGATTGTGTCATCCTCAAAATTTTCCTTTTTGGCCCCTAAAAGTATGTGAAATATTTGAAATACGTATGTATGTTTAACATATAAAATTGTCTATAAGAAGGCAAGGTGTCCCTTTCTTTGTTTCTTTTGTTTAGTTTCTTTTATTAATGCTTTTCTCAACATGTTTTAATAATCTGCAACTCACTTTTTGTGAACAGTTGCATCACGGCATACTGCATATTTCACTTTAGAAAGCTCCATCTTCCTTTACCTTAACTGCTATCACTGATTGCTCAGCCACTGGCTTTCTAGCTTTTGTTTTGCCATAATGTTTATGTCCTGGGAAAAGAAGTTTTTCTTTGATGTGTTTTCACCTGACTCATTTATGAAATCATCATTTTCATCCCTCCAGGAGCCGGTTGCCTTCGTGGGCGGCATGTTTGCCGGTCTTCTAAGGCTTGATTTGAACGATGATCCACTGAAGGACTGGGTTACAAGAACAGTGGAAGCCGCTGGAATTACAGAAGAAGAAATCAAAGCTGAAGACTCAAAATCCGATGAAGAAGTTCCAGAACAGATAGAGATTGAATGATGAGATTTTGGTCCTCCCCGTTTCATGTTTATCTATCTGCATTCGGTCATTGCAATTATACATTAAAGTACTGAATAAATAAAAATCATTGAGATCAAGTAAATTGTCAATCGATGGTGGTTCTACGTTAAGTGCATCAAACATACCATGTGTCAAGTAGCCCCACTACTTCCCTTTTTTTTCGGTTTATTTATTTATTTTACGCTATATATTATAACAACTCACTGATGATATTTCATATTGAAATATTACATTGAAAACTATTATTTAATTAAATTTTATTTGAATACAGTTTATTTTCAACAATATGATTATAAATCTTCTTTAAAAGTAAGGTATTGCAAGAAAAATTAAAAAAAAAAAACAGAAATAGAGAGGATTGAAATTAAGGATTTTGCGAACTACTGGAATTTACAATATTTCATCAAACAACAAGGACTGTAAGGTAAATTACCCATTAAAAAAATTAAGAAATCTATTTTTATCAATATGGCCCCTGAAATATAGCATTTTTACGAAAATGACTTAATGAAAATCCTTAAAAACTTCAAACAATTAAAAAACCTCTGGAGCGAACACAAAATCCCAGAAACGAAATTTAGGAACAGTTGAAAAGAATGGCTGCTGCTGCTGAAGTGGAAACGGAGGAAGAAACAGAGATGATGAAAATGGTGAAATTGGGATCATACGATGGCAAAATAAGATTACTGATAGTTAGCGGGGATTCAGAATCAGAATCAGCAGCAGAGGAGACAATGTTACTGTGGGGAATTCAACAGCCAACTCTCTCAAAACCCAACGCATTTGTCGCCCAATCATCTCTTAACCTCCGCATTGACGCTTGTGGCCACTCTTTATCTATTCTCCAGTCTCCTTCTTCTTTGGTAATTTTTAACTCTCCATTTCTTAAATGGGTTTTATATTTTAATTTTCAGCTGATACCCAGTTTTTTTTTAATCTTTTTTGGTAATGGTTATTTTTCGGATTGAGGTGCCGTGGCTTTTACGCTTCAATTGTTGTATTATGGAAGCACTATCTATGTAAGTATATCAGAAGCACAACAGTTACAGATGCATTCTATGGTGTGATTGCAGGGCACACCCGGAGTGACCGGATCAGTGATGTGGGATAGTGGGGTTGTCTTGGGGAAGTTCTTGGAGCATGCCGTGGATTCAGGGATGCTTTTACTTCATGGGAAGAAGATTGTTGAATTGGGTTCTGGATGTGGCTTGGTAGGGTAAGCACTTACACTTTTTTACCCTGGTTTTAGAGATTCTTTTGAATTAGGAAATGAAGTTCGAATTTTGTATTTTGGAGACTCGGGAATAGGGCTTGATAGCATTTACATGATGAGACTAAAAACAGTCAAAATGCAGTATAGTACTTGTGTCAACATGAAAATGAAAACTTTTTTTCTTTTTAAGCATGAAATCACTAGCTCTTAAGTACTAAGTGTGTGGGTGGGTCAGTGGGTGATAAACATTATCTAAATTGGTGTTTACGAAACACTTTAGTTGTTGTGTGTTTAAAATTAGGTTGACGCACAACATTCCCAGGCATATACCCTTAGCTGGTCTAAATTTTAATATTTTAAATTTAGCTTAAAATTGGGTTTTGGTATAAGCTCATCCTGAATATCTTGCTTCTCAGTTTAATTATTTTATTCTTACTTTTTTCTGTTTTTAGCTGCATTGCAGCCCTTATGGGTGCTCAAGTTATCCTTACCGATTTGCCTGATAGACTGAGGCTACTGAAGAAGAACATTGAAAACAACCTGAGACATGGAGATTTACGGGGATCTGCTGTAGTCACAGAGCTCACATGGGGATATGATCCTGATCAAGAACTGATTCAACCTTTACCTGATTATGGTAATGAATCACTCTTACTTTTCTTACAAGCAATTTAAAATGTAGTTTGACAATTGAGTGCTGATATGCTACACAAATGGTGGATGGTGGTCAGCTATAATATTGCTTCAGTGCTGACATGTTAAACTAGAATTTTTAAGCCTAAAAATAATCAAAATTAGAGCACTAACTTCTGCTTTTACTCTTTTATATTGCCTAGCATTTCGTCTCAAACAAAACTTAGGGGGTATGTATGGGGCTTCTGTGCTTGAGCTTAACTTTGAACGCACAGCAACTGTGTGTTTTATAAACACTCACTTTAATTTGGTAACTAATGTTTACCAGCCACTAACACACTTATATTTTAAAATTTGGTGATTCCATCCCACAACAGTTGTAGATTAAAAGCCATGGCACCTCAATTCTACACATACCCTCATAGCCTCCTTGAGTTCCACAATTAGCTGATGGCTCTAAATAGTTCGTCAGATTATCGGTGAATCCATTGCCTAACGTATAGCAATTTTCCATGTCGATCTTCAAATGGAGTGTACTGAACAATTACATGTGGTTAACTTCTTTACTCTTATTTAAAAAAAAAAAAGAAAAAGAAAGAAAGAAACAGAGCATGGGAAATTTTCTTGTGTGATTCCTTGAATCATTCTGGAGCACTTAACCTGTTTTTGAGTTATTTGGTGACCTTGAATTTCTTGATGAAGTTGAGCTTTTGTGTATTAATTTTATGTACACTGCTTTGTCAGTGCTAGGATCAGATGTGATTTACAGTGAAGGAGCAGTGGGTGATTTGTTGGATACCCTTCTGCAACTTTGTGGAACCCAAACTACTATCTTTTTGGCTGGAGAACTTCGGAATGGCAAGTCTCTCTCCCTCACTATCACTCTTTTTTCTCTCTCTGTTGGATCATCCTTAGGTTCTCAATACTTTTTTTGGTTTGCAGATTCTGTTCTGGAGTACTTTCTAGAAGCTGCAATGAAAGATTTTGTGATTGGCCGTGTGGAACAGACACAGTGGCATCCAGATTACTGCAGCCCTCGAGTTGTGGTGTATATCCTGGTGAAGAAGTTAGAGAAATGAGCTTCTCTACAAGGGCCTTCTTTTTGTTACCAATGACTCCTCTTTTTCTTGGCAAATAAGCTGATGCATCTAAGTGGTATCAAAACTGTGACAACACAATACAACCCAGTTTCGTGTGTAGAAAAGATGCCTTTAGGCCAGAAGGCAGTGGACTGGCTGCAAAGAGGTATGCTAACACTAGTTAATAGCTAGAAAGCCCCTTGTGTTGGATTCAAACCAATGTTCGAACTTTTGACAAATAGTACTTTTCCAATGACGGGAGCTTAACCAACATTTTGTGACTTTTACATAGTATGAATTCAAATTATGATCAGTTTGCAAGCCTTGTGCTTCTTTTATGCCCTTTTTTTCAAAGGCAGCTGCCATTGAGTCCCTTATTCAAAAATATTTAGTGACGTTTTCTCGGAACTTTTGTTGAAGATAGTGTCTCAAAGACATACGAAAAGTGTTATTATACTGTAAACATTTACATCTTCAGGATTTGTATTTGTATGTTTCCCTGATATTTAATTGTTTTATTATTCATGAACGGAGGCATTTATGGCTAAAACATAATTTATTATTTATTGTGGCGGATTATTGGTAAATGAGATTGGACCCCCTTGCATTTATCAAAATGAAATATTAGTATAACTCCTAAAAGCAAGCATAGATATTGAGAGTAAACCACACAAATCATTCCAATTTTATTATCAATAAATCATATTTAAATGGTGTTAAATATTTATCACATTAATGAAAATGAAAAATAAGCATAAATTATATATATATATATATATAGAAAATAACTTTAACTTGTAATAACACACTAACATTTACAATGGGATACTACGAGTCAATAATTCGGTATCATCATACGAACATTCTTATGTGACAACTGTTATGGCTGTTAACAAGAAGTGATTAATAACTCAAGCAAATAATGTAGTTATTATAGAAAATATGGAAATTCTGATGGACAAGTTAAAGAGAGAAATTTTAAATTAATTTCAAGTTATACTAAATACAAAACTTCATGAACTTGTTTATTGGCTATTCCAACCAATTGAAATCTGCACATATGAGGAGAGTTGGCACACATCAATTTTGCCTTGGCTTCTTTATTTCTTCTAATCCTCCAAAGCTAACCAACCAATCGGTGCTCCCGGTTTGCATTCTTGGCTCTTGTTTCTCACCCAATTAGCTTAGTCTTACTAAGAGACTTGTCCTTCCAAACAATTGTAACATGAGGTCACACATTTAGCTTGGACCTGATGGTGAGCTAAGCATCATGTGGCTGGCAAAAGTGGATAGTCACACAAACACAACCTTATATATCGCTTCTCCTTATATATCCACTGCTTCATGATAATTTAGCGAACGCTAAAGCAGCACTGGACGTGCTCTATGATTGCCTTATTAAAACCATTTACCACTAAAAACCCAATAGAAAAGTTGGTCAAAGGGAGGAAAAAGAGTACATTGCACATATGTCAAGTTTAGATGTAGAAATTCTTTAGTAAGATAGCGCTCCCCCGATGGGTGCTCCGTCTGATGAGTGCTCTCGTGATGGATGCTCCCTCTTAATAACCAACTCGATAGTCTATTTAAATGGCGCAGGTTAATGTCATATTCTCTCTTCTCAAATGTTGAAATGGGTAGAGCTTTTGTAAACATATCTGCAAAATTATATGTGAAATGTATATAGTTAATATCAATCTTCTTATTTGTTGAAGTTCATGAGTATAGAAGAACTTCAACGAGATATGCTTCATTCTATCTTTTTTTATATATCCTCCTTTGAGTCAAACTATGCAAGCAACATTATCTTCATCTATCACTATTTGGACGTCGGCATGTCAAGATAATTTACATGCACTCTGAGTATAATGGGTAACAAACCACAACAATATGCATTCTTACCTGCTTCATGTAAAGTAAGAACTACAAGAGGATATAGCCATAAAAGTCTACTTCACAGAATTCCAAGAAATTATTGTGCTATTATAAGTGACATGATTCAAAAGTGTTATTACTCCCAAGTATAAAAATGTCTATTCATAATATAACTCGGTGAGTCTGAAGTTGAATCACATAGAATTTAAAATTTAGTAGTCAATTTATTAAACAAAGAAAATTAAATGCTTGGAAAAGAAATTGATATGAATCAATCTAAAAATAGGCTAAGGTTACAGAATTCACTCTCGAATTTCAAATTATGATTATAACACTCTCTCATATTTGTATTTTGCATTTATTCTGTCAGTTAATTATTATTCCATTTAATTCTTAACCAAGTATTAGTGTGATAAATATGGACCAAGCATCTAATGTGCCACAACTATATTGAAATGTTAACATTATGTCAAAATACCTTATAAATCTGAAGAATTCTAAATTTATAAATTAACATGACATAAAAGAATTTGGTAAGGAAGAAAAATATAACAAATAAAATAAACTTTAAGACTCATTTAAGAGAGTAATTAATTTAATAATTTGAATTATTGAGCTTCACATTTCACCTTAACTTAATAAATTTAGCTACTCATATTAAAAAAAACACTCATTTTATTTAAAAAAGTTCTGAAATATATTATAAGAAAATTGATTACTCGAGAAAACAAGACAATAGAAGAAGAAAGAAAGAAAGGATTTCATAGTTTTCCTCTTGTTCTCTTCACAGATCCCCCCATTGCTTGCATCACTTGCCTTTTATAGGCAATGAATGCATATTCTTCTTTTATTTTATTGTTATTTTATTTTTTTTATAGTATATATACATAGAGAAGTGTGATGGTCACAAACATGTTTGCTCACTTTTCATTTTTTATTTTTCTATTTTTTATTTTTTTATTTTTCTATTTTTTTTCAAATTATGTAATTACATCTCCTCAATAATGCATTCTAAATGGCTCCATCAATTCTTCTTTGTTTCCCGCTCTCAGTTCCAACTCCTCTTTATTTTAGAAGTATATCTACAATATAAAATTAAAATAAAATTAACATATTACAAATTAATTTAACATAAAAATATATTTGTAGAGTGTTAAGATAATTTAGAAATAATGAGCACATTAATTGACACTGTAAGTGAAATACTGATAATTTTATCTTTATTAAATGTAAATTTTTTAGTGTCAATCAATAAGTAATAACCTATCTTGCTTTTGAACTAGTTTTATGAGGATCAAGTAAATAACATGCATCTACATAAAGCAACAAAACCAAGAATTTTCTTTCGTTCATTATTATGAAATAAACACAAATCAATAGCTCCATGAAAAATGAAAAATCTGGTTAAAACCATTCTAATGTCATCTAGTTGGTTCAAAACTAAACCCTGCTAATAAGTACACTAGAAAAGCTATGTTCGATCTAGTACATTGGCTAAATATATCATAATATTAATGACATTCAAATATGGTACTTCAGGACCAAGTACATGTTAATTGTCCTCTTAGGATGATAAAGGTCTTTTATGAATTAATTTCTCCATTTTTTTCTTGTTTTAGTCTTAAATATTCTATTTACTTTAGTAAATTTTTAATTTAGTTATTTTCTAAT
Organism: Citrus medica; assembly: GCA_002013955.2. Lineage (NCBI taxonomy): Eukaryota > Viridiplantae > Streptophyta > Magnoliopsida > Sapindales > Rutaceae > Citrus > Citrus medica. The sequence continues at coordinate 244,994 of MKYO02015788.1, forward strand.
TACTTTATTATGTTAATTTTTATCTTAGATTTTATATTTTGTTATTTTAGATATATTCTAGGATTAAAGAGAAATTAAATCGGGACATTCAAGAAAAATCTACTTGAAAGAATTAGAAAAGGGAAATAATTGAAGATTATTGAAACCCAAGAAAACTGAAGCCAATAAAATTAAGGAAAATTATCTATCGACCACATATTCTTTCTGGTTTGTTCAAAAATACACATATCTTATTTTTTTTGTTGATTTCCACTAGAAGTTACATTTTCTTGCACTTTTCCACATCCGTTTGCATTATGTTATAACTTGCTGATGTCATCGGGGTAAAATTGTCATTTCACCTACATAGCAAAAATCAACGTCATTTAAACGAGGTAGAAAGAGGAAAAAAATGTAAAAATATTCTAGATTATTTTGTTTAACTTATTATCTACCGTCTAAATTGCAAAGAAAATTTGAAGTAATTTAATTTTTTTTAATTAGGGTGAAATATAATTTTACATTAAAAGGGGTAAAATAGTCATTTTGTTAATATTATGTTAACTTCTCTCACGGAGTTTAGACGGCAGCGGAAAAATGATACATTTTGTAACTTTAGGTGGAAATCAGCTAAAAAAAAAGATGTGTATTTTTTAAAAAGTCGAAAAAACAGGTGGTGGTAGATAATTGCCCTAAAATTAATTCATGCACATTAAGAAGATTACGGCCATCACGTGGAGACTAAACAAGAAATTGAATCTAATTCAATTTGGTGGCTTTCCCTTTTGGCCTTGTACTTGTAACGATTGGTTGAGAGTGAATTCAAAACCCTAAACATGCTATATAATTAATTTTCAATTTCTATCATTCAACTTAATTGAGTACTTGTAACGATTGGTTGAGAGTGAATTCAAAACTCTAAACATGCTATATAATTAATTTTCAATTTCTATCATTCAACTTAATTGAGATTGTTTATATTCGTCTATAATTAATGTCTACGATTTTATTCTTGTCTTTTTTGAGTGGCCAATTAAATAGGACTTGAATAAATTCTATTGCTAGATTAAAATTCTTGATCCGTAATTGTTTTGATATTTTAATCATTAGTAGCAAATTGGAATCAATGATTTCAATTGAAAAACATAACCTAGGTTAAATAATTCGAACTTGTGTGTTTATTGCTTAGTTCAACATAATATTTTTCTCTACTTAATGTTTCCATTATCTCAATTTATATTATTGTTGTTGTTGTTGTTGTTGTTATAAATTAATCTAATTAAGGAAAATGCCAACTATTAAAAAAGGGGTTTTATGAATTTTTAACTAAATAGCAGGAAATAAAGAAATTAAAACCATGAAAATAATAATTTAATAAAAACTCTAATTAAAAGAAAAAGAAATAATAATGATAAAAACTTTGGTTAGAGGATCATTCGTCACCACCAAACATGCAGCATGATATATCAATTCTATCATCAATTTCTATTTAAACTATCAACCATAGACAATAATCAACTATGTTAGTCTGTATTTTTCCTTAATGTATCGTTAGGTAAAACAAGCACTTCACTTAATCTCTAATCATTAAATAATTTAAAACAAACTCTTTAAATTTAAAATAATGGAAGCATTAAGGAGAGAAACATATTAGGTTAATCTAGGCAATACAAGCTTGAATTATTTAACCTAGATTATGTTCTCCAAAGATTCCAATTTGCTACTAATGATTAAAATATCAAGACAATTACAGATCAAGAATTTTAACCTAATAATAGAATTCATTCAAGTCCGATCTAATTGGCCACTCAAATAAGACAACAATAAAATCATAAACATTAGTTATAGAAGAACATAAACAATCTCAATTAAACTGAATGATAGAAATTGAACATTAACCATATGAAATGTTTTGGGTTTTGAATTCACCCTCAATCAAATAGAAAATTTAGCCTAACATAACAAGAAAAAGGAATAAATAGTTGATGAAACCAGTCATGGAGATTAATTCAAAAGGCTGACTCTGCTTTTATTTTTTCTTCTCTTCTATTTTCACTAAAGTGATTAGAATATTTAATAACAAAACAACAAAAAATGGAGAAATTAATTAGTAAAATGTAGAGAAAATATGTACTTATCATCATACGGTGGCTTTTTCTCTTTTAACAAAGGAAATTTGTCTCATCAATGACGATCTGAAAAGTATGCGATAAATAAATCATTGATGATACGCTCAAGATATCTGATAATAAATGATGAGTCAAAATCTACGTAAATTCTTAAATGTAGTTGGGGTCCCATTTTAGTGCATCAGAGAGGTGCAACATGTACTTTGCAACACAACCAAAGGTGTACAAATAGGATATATTAGGTCGATGCCCCCAATACCAATTGCAATAGGGAATACTAGTGATAGGTAGTAAGCCTCAAGCGGATCAACATCACAACATGCAAAATAGTATGTCCTTATGCGGAAATAAGTAATTGAGTGCGTAATAACAGAGTTCTTATAATTACACGATGACGTTTGACAAGTGATTTTGTTGATCCATTCTATGTACATTTCGTATTAGGTACTCTACATTAATCCCAACTAACATGTAATAATCATCAAAAGATTTAGAAATGAACTCACTAACATTATCTAGCCACATAGTCTTGATTAGATAATTTGGAAACAATGCACATAAACTGATAACATGTGCAGATTAATCTAACAAACAGAATGTTGTGGGTGGATAATAAGCAAACGTGTGACCATTGTATAGGTGCATCACTCTAGACCGTAAATTAACAAAATAGACCACTATGTAAGTGAATAGATCCACATTTGTCTTCCTAAATTTTTTGTAAAATAATTTTCATAATAAATTTAGTTTTATTTTTAATTTTAGTTATTCTAATTTTAAATTATGTGTAATTTAATTTTAAAAATTATTTTTATTTCAATTTTTAACTAAATAATAATAGTTAGGGTAAGGTGACACTCTTAGTAGAAAAATATGGTTTAATAAACTATTTTTAATTATATAAATTAAATTACTTTCTATTTGATTTTGTCCATATTTTATATTTTGTAATTTTGATTTATTGTAAACAAATAAGGGAGTTTGGTACAATAAATTCTTAATATTTCAATATAAGTATGGTAAAATGATATTTTGATTTATTTTAGAGAAACTGAATTTTTGCACACGAGGTACTTAATCCATAATAAAATTAATTAGAAAAATAATTATATGTAATTAATCTTTTTGGCAAATAAATAGAAATGATAAAAAGAATTACTAAATTATATTTACTACTAAGAGTAGATTCATAACTTTAATTAATTTATTTCTATAGTTTCACTTAAACTAAATAGTGTGTATTTAAATTATACTTTTAGTTTTTTGATAATTAATGGAAATTGACAAATTAAATCTTTTTCTATGTGATCAACCTCGAATTCACCGAGTTATAAAATATTAAGATATTCTTATACTTGTCAATTATAAATCACTTTTGAGTTATGTCATATGTAATTCTATACCATGCACTAAAATGAGCATTGCTCTCCCAAAGCCCTCAATCATATGTGCAAGGCCTCAAATGGTATTCACTTTAACCTCAAATAAAGTTAAACTCATGAAATATTTCTTATTTCTAATGATAATATGTGTAGTTGTACTGTCTGCTAAACACATTTCTCTATCATGCAATCCTCTTTGAAGATCCATATGCTTTCAAAAGAAAAATATGTTAGACATCATCATATATGAAATAACATGTGTGAATATAAAAGATCATAAAATTTGATAGTAATCCTAATTGGTATAGATATCTCCATCATCAATTAAGTCAACTGTTTACACATCATGCACCTGAGATATTATTATCACCATGAGATCGATAATGATTTCTTTACGAACGTGACTAAATCATGATCATAATCATGATTTTTAGTGTGATTATGACCTTTTCATGTTAATGATTTTCACCATACTTCTCTGTAATAGCATTTTGCTTCAAAAATGATATTAATGCCTTTTAGTATAGTGAGCTCGATATTGTTGCTACAGAATCATATTTGAAGCATTAAATGTTGATCATGTCTTCTTCATTAGTGATTTTGTTTCTATATATCTTCAACTCTAATATAATTCTGTTAAGCATTGAGTTGTAATCATAGATTGCTTCTTCATTAGTGATTTTGTTTCTATATATCTTCAACTCTAATATAATTCTGTTAAGCATTGAGTTGTAATCATAGATTGCTTGAAATATGCAATCGAAACTTATTTCATTCAAGTGAGATATTCTATCTTCAAGAAATGGCTTTGTACTAGTTCAAGCAATGACTTCGTATCAGTTCGATGGGCTTGATTGTGCTAGTAAGTCTCATGGGTTCTAGATGAATTACTAAGGCATATGGCTTCTAGATAAATCACTGAGGCATAATTCACGGCAAATAATTTTCATAAAAAATATTGAAGGCTTCAAATTTAGGCTTCATTGGATTCACCATCTTCAATTAATCTTCAGGGACTTCAGAACATCCAAATTATGGCTTCAGATGAATGGGCTTCGATCTTGATACTTTAAGGCTTTAATATGAATTTTGTATGCTTTGATCTTGATTTACGCTTTAGTTATGCATTAGTCTTGTATACTTCAATCTTGTATGCTTTGGTATTTATTTGTAACATAAGTAGTATAAAATAAATGAGAAAAAAAAAATAATCAACCTTATTTTCTATGGAAAGATCAAGCAGTAATCAATAACTAGATAAGTTGGCCTATTTAAATTTTGAAATTAGTAGTTTTTATGATATAAGGCATTATATCTCTTACTTATATTTTCTTGAGTTAGAATCTGTTTTACACTGATCTATATACAAGTCTGTAACTTATCTTGGCAAATAGAATTGATTATCAAAGTTTTGTTCTCAATTACCTATGTGCTTGTGGTATTAGAGCTGCCCTTCTAAGAAAATAAATTTTCTTACAGTGTGTTGATTATTTGATAAATTTAGCAACTCTGTTTTACTGTTCACACCAAAGTTATCCTTTTCTTTTGAATCCATAATGTTTGGAACCTTATTATCATCTTGGGCAAATTTATCATCTGGCTTGGTTGATAGCCCAATCCTCCAAATCACTACTTACTCGCTGATTGGACAAAACTTTCTACGGTGATCAAAATCCATGAAGTTGTTCATCTGAGGACAAGGGAAAATTGGCTAGTTAACTGGCCAAAGAAGGCTCCAGAGGAAGACGATCTGACTTATTATATCTAGGATTCAAAGAATTTAATGATTATGTCATGGCTAATGAACTCCATGGACAAGGAGATAGGTCAAACATTTATGTATCTCTCTATTGCCAAGGCATTATGAGATGCAGTGAGTGAGACATACTTAGACATGGGCAATTATGCACAAATCTATGAAATTAAGACAAAGATCTGAGAGAGATGACAAGGAGAATAGACAGTTACACAACATTATAATATACTAAGAGGTTTCTGCAAGAACTTAACCTTTTTTATGGTTTTGAATGAGCATGTGCAGAAGATAGTGCTCAATTCAAGAAAACGGTCGAGAAGGACTGTGTATTTGAATTTTTGGCTGGACTCAATACTGATTTAGATGAATTGCGAGGGCAAATTCTTGGCAAAGACCCGTTACCCTCTATTAGAGAAGTTTTTTGGGAAGTCAAGAGCGAAGAAAGTTATGGATTGGTGATGATGAGGCAGAAGTCACATAATATTACTCATGCAAATTTTGTACTCAATGCAACAGAAACTAAAAATTCTTCACCCAATGTAACAACCATTGAAGCAATAACTATGTCTAATAAAAAAATTAGCCATCAGCCATAGTGAAAGTTGAAAGAGATGACCAAGATTTGGTGCAACCTTTGTAAAAAACCCAAGGCATATAAGAGAAACATGCTAGAAATTACATGGCAAACTAGCAAATTGGAAGGGGGTAGATTTGGAGATATAAGTGGGCGTGGATTACAGGTTACTAGTGAAATAAGGAAAACTCCCTTCAATAGGGAGCAACTTGATCATCTTTACAACTTGCTAAACCTAGCTTAGTCTTCAAGTGTCCTTTCAGTTTCTGTTGCCTAAAAAGGTAGCTCATGTAGCCCTACAAGTGCCCTAACTAGCCTTTTGAATCCAGCATCTTATATCATTGATTGAGTGCATCTAATCACATGACTAGTTTGTTTCATTTGTTTAGTACATATTTTCCATGTTCTAGTACTTTAAAAAATTGAATTGCTGATGGTAGTTTCTCACTTATTGCAGGAAAATGTTCAATAATTATCTCAAAAAATCTGGTTCTAAAATATGTTCTCCATGTTCCTAAGCTTTCAAGTAATCTTGTGTCTATAAGTAAACTCACCTAGAATTCTAACTATGTTGTCAAATTTCTTGATTCTCACTGTGAATTTCAGGACCTGCATTCAGAGTAGATAATTGGCAGTGCTAGAAAGGTGGACAAACTCTATTATTTGACAATAATTTCTTCAAGAGTAGACAAGCTCATGCTACAAGAAGTAGTGATATTTTTGTTCTTGATCAAAGTTAAATAATGTTATGGCACTATATGTTAGGCCATTTTAATTTTCCTTACTTAAAACAATTGTTTTCATCTCTGTTCCAGAATTTAAATCCTTTATTAATTTAATGTGAAACTTCTCAATTATCCAAGCATCATCGCGTGCATTAACCTTCACATTCCTATCAAGCATCTAAACCATTTTATCTAATTCATAATAATACGTGGGGACCTTCTCGAGTTACCAATGTGACTGAAACTAGGTGGTTCATCACTTTTATTGATGACCACATTAAAATATGTTGGGTGTATTTTTTTAGAGAAAAATATGAGGTCTCAAGTGTGTTTAAAGAATTATATGCCATGATTGAAAATCAATTCTATACTCAGATTCAAGTGTTTATAACATATAATGGAAAGAATTTGTTAACTCTATTCTTAATTTGTTAACTCTATTCTCAGTAGCTTTCTAAAAGAAAAGGGTATTTTTAATCAGTCAACTTGTTTTGATATTCCATAATAAAACAAAATAGCATAACGAAAAAAATTGTCACTTACTTGACATTTTTAGGTCGATAATGTTCAGTATAAGAATTCCTAAATATCTTTAGGTTGGGGTTGTTATTATAGCTTTTTATTTGGTCAATAGAATACTAACTAGAGTATTCAATTTTGAGCCTCCCCTAACTAATTTGATGACAATTTCTTCCTACATGAGGATCTTCACCTTATTACTTGTTAAAGTGTTTGGTTGCACTGTTTTTGTGTATATTCATAAACAAGATTGTTCAAAACTTGATCCTAGGGCTAAAAAGTGTGTTTGTTGGGTATTCTCCTAAACAAAAAGTGTACAAATGCTATAATCCAGTGCCTAAAAATTTTAGTATAAGTATGGATGTGACATTTTTTTAGCATTAACCTTATTTTACCAAAAATGTTCTCCAGTGGGAGCATAATGACAAAGAAGACCATTCTTGGGAATTATTGGGTACTTCACTAATACTTGCACCTATACCTGTTACTTCACTTAGTTTTTTTTTTACCATTACTTATTGAGCCAAACATTATAGACAACATTTTAGGGGGATAACCACTATGAAATCAACCTCAATTTAAGTTTCGTGTTTACTCTCGAAGGAAGGGTTGTCAGAACAAAGAACACCAACCTACTACTTGCCAAAAACATTCTCTGGATGACGGTAAGTTAAATGCAACAAGTAGTTCTTTCCTAATCCATCTTTAATTCATGAGTCTTAGCAAGATGGCAATCTTTTTTATGATCTAAATATTCCAATTACAGTCAGGAAGGGTACTCGTTCTTATATTGTGCATTTTATAACTAAATTTATGACATAACATAGGTTGTCTCCCAATCATAGAGCTTTTACCAACTAATCTTTCCATATTCCTAAAATTATATAGGAGGCCTTGAAGCATGTTGAGTGGAAGACATCTATAACGGAAAAGATGAGGGCTATTACTAACAATAAAGCATGGAAGATTATTGAGTTGCCAAGGTCAAAGAAAATAATAAGTTGTAAGTGGGTGTTCATTATTAAATATAGATGGTATCATCAAGAGATACTAGGCAAGACTTGTAGCTAAAGACTTCACACAAACATATATGGTTGATTATCAAGCAACTTATGCACTAATAACAAAAGTAAATTTAATACGAGTGTTGTTGTCTCTTACTGCAAGTTTGAAATAGCTATTGCAGCAATTAGATGTAAAGAATACCTTTTCAAATGGTGATTTAGAGGGACAAGTGTTCATGGATGTGTCACTGGGTTTTGAAAATGTATATGGAATAAAAAAAGGTTTGTAAATTGAAGAAATCATTATATGGGTTGAAACAATCACTTAGAGCATGGTTTGACCAATTCATTAAAGCTATCAAAAGATATAGATATCATAAGAGTCAAGCTGATCATACATTAGTTTACAAACACCAAGTTAAGTTGAGATTTCTATACTTATTGTTTATATGGCTGATTTTTTCTTGATTAGAGATGATGCAGGAGAATTGGAGGATTTAAAGATTGTTTTTGTCAAAGAACTTATAAAAAAGATCTACTTTTTGAGTATGGAGTTTGCTAGATCCAAGAGAAGTATTTGTCTCTCAAAGGAAGTATATTTTAAACTTATTGAAGAAGACTAGTTTAATTAGCTACAAACCAGTAGAAACACCTATGGAAACCAATTTAAAGTTGCAAGTAATAAGTACAGAGGAAGTAGTGAATCGAGAACAATTTCATAGGCATGTACGAAGTCTTACTTATCTTTTACATACTCAGCTAGATATTGTCTTTGCAGTAAGTGTAATGAGTCAATTTATGCAATCACCTGGACAAAAACACTTTGAAGTAGTATATTGAATTCTCAAGTATTTAAAAGGTACACTTGGAAGAGGTTTATTGTTTGCAAATCATGGCCACCTAAAGATTGAAGCCTACACTGAGCTGATTGGGTAGGAACTATAATGGATAAAAGATTTACTTTAGGCTATTATACTTTGATTGGTGGGAACTTAATAACTTGGAGAAGCAAAAAGCAAATTGTTATAGCAAGGAGTAGTGAGGAAGCCAAATTCAAAGTTGTTGCTCAAGGAATCTGTGAGCTTTTGTGGCTAAAATGGCTACTTGAATATCTCAAAATTTCTACTTTAGTACCTATGAAACTTTATTTTGTAATAAAGCTATAATCAATAGCTCACAATCTTGTCTAACATGATACAACTAAGCACATAGAAGTTGTTACTCTTTCGGGTCTCTTTCTTTATTAGTTTTCTCTGAAAATGAATAAGGATGAGAGGGAGAGTAGAGCCGTCATGACTCTTTGGGGTTACTCTCAGATGGGTGGTTGAGTAATTTTTATGCTTTTTCTTTATTAAGATAGAAGTTTCATTGTCCTTTACACTACAGAACAGTCAAAAGCTGGGAGAAAGGGTGCCTAGATGGATCCTGAAGATTTAATTAAGAGGTACAAAGCTATAAAGCTAAGTGAAGAGGAATAAGGAAGAGTGGCTTTCAAAAGTAAAATGAAAGCTAAGAGAGAAAAGATCGTTGAAGGGTGCCTGATTGGGAAAGTACTCAATACAAGAGGGGTGAACTTTGAAGGTCTTAAATTTACAGTGCAGAAGGTATGGAAAACTTCACAGGAAGTTAAAATAGAAAGCCTAGGGGATAATGTCTTCATGTTTAAGTTTGGGACTGAAAGTGATAAAAGAAGCATGATGATGGGAGGCTCTTGGCATTTCGATAGAGCTCTTATTGTGCTCACAGAACTAGTGGGGATAGGGGATGTTAAAAAGCAGAATTTTAGTCATACATCCTTTTGGGTAGAAATTCATGATGTTCCCATTATGTGTATGTCAAAGGAGATGGCTGTGGAATTAGGAGAGGTGATTGGAAAGGTGGAAGAAGTAGATACAGATGCGGCTGGGGAGTGTTTTGGACAATTCCTAAGAATGAGAATTTCAGTAGACATCACCAAGCCACCGAAGAAGCTAATCGAGTTAGAACAAGAAGGGGAAGAGGAAGAGGACATTCCTATGAGAATCATGTATGAACGGTTGCCCGATTTTTGTTTCTGTTGTGGAAAAATAGGGCACCAATATAGGGAATGCGGGCATTATAGATCCCAATCAAAGGATGAGCTCCTATACGGCCCATGGCTAAAGGCAACCACTGCATCAGAGAGATTAAAACAGAGCAAGGGAGAGAAAAATGGGATTCGGAACCCAGTAAAAGTCACACTTGCTCCTTAACACCAACAAAAAAAGAAATAAGTAGAAGCCAAACCGAAGAGAAGCAATGCTGAATTAAAGAATCAGGTGGGGTTGATGAAGTGAACCGGATCTAAAGGAATACGAATATGGATAGTATGAGTAGACATATGTGATAAACTCAGAGGGTGGGTGAAATGCAATTAATGCAAGGGGCCTTAGAACATAGACAGCTAGGTGATAGTTGTATGGGAATGCTTGGGAAGAATGAAATTATGGGCAGGAGAGAAAATCAGCAGGAAGGAAATTTTCAAAGTAAAAAAATCAATAAAAGAAATGGCGGGAGTTCAGAAAGATGGGGGAATTTTGAGAGGGTAGAAGAGGAAATAATGGGCGATTTGGACGAAATGGGCTGTAAGGAAAAAATTAATGGGCCTCAGAATCAAATGGAAACCGAAATTGAAAGCAATGAGAGTGGGCCAAGAGCGGAAATGAAAAAACCTAGAAAAAAGAAATGGAAGTATCAAGCTCGGAATGTGGAAGGCCGAAGGGGAATAAAGTAAGGGCTCGCAAAAATAAAAAGACCCAGCAGTTCTATGGATTGGGAAAGCCCATAACCAAAGAACAGTAAATTGAACAGCCCTAAAAACAAGCTTATAGTAGAGTAGCTCCAGGAAGAAAAGGCAATGGCTATAAGACTGAATGTTCAGAATGACGGGTGTGGAAACAGGGAGGAATTGTAGAAGATCAAAAATGGGATATCGGTAGTGGCTAGAAACCAGCACCGCCGACAGCCATGAAACTCTTAAGTTGGAACATTCAAGGGCTGGGCAAAAATCGAACGTTCCGAGAAGCCCAACAACTCTTGCAGAAGTACAAGCCGTAAATTTGTTTTTTCTGTGAAACAAAGATGACGGTAAGGCAAATGCAAGAGAGAGCTCATAATTTACATTTCCAGAATTGTTTGGCAGTCGGTAGAGAAGGTCTGGGAGGCGGATTGGCAATGATGTGGAATTCACACATAAATGTGGAGATCAAATCGTTTAGTCAACACCACGTAGATGCAGTGGTTTATAGTGAAATAGGAAGTTCCTCAAGGTGCACTAGGGTGTATGGCCATCCAGAATCAGACAAGAAAAGGTTTACTTGGGAGTTATTAAGAAGGTTAGCTGCTCTTTACTCATTGCCGTGGTTATGTAAATAAGAAGTTAGGAGGAAAATATAGAAGGGTCTGTTTTGTAAACAATTTCAGAGAAGCAATAAGAGATTGTGACTTAGTTAGGAGGAAAAGTGTGAAAAACAAGTAAGCAACCCAAGAGGGGGAGGTGAATTGGGATTCTAAAAATTATTCAATATTAAAGAAAATCTAAATGCAATTATAGCTCAAATTCAAAGCAATAACAATTAAGATGATCACAATATAAGAAGATAAGGGAAGAGAGATTCAAACACGAGATTTTTACGTGGTTCGGCCAACCTTGCCTACGTCCACGCCTCCAAGCTTTCCGGGCTTGAGGATTCCACTAAGCAAGCCTCCAAGGCTTCAAATGCTTACACTTGACTTCCAAGGTGTCAATGGACCTTTACAACAAGAGATTATCCCCAATCTCTTAACCCAAGTGTATCCCAACACTTACAATCACTCAAAGTAAAAGATTACAAATTGTTTTTCTCTCACACAATATTTAAGATCACAAATCAATGCCCAATGTGTGAATAGATGAAGAGAGAATGTGTCTCAAGCTCTATGAAGATTGTATTCTCGAATATTTGCTCAATGGTCGTGTTGTGATCAACC
>MKYO02015788.1:264014-303738 GCA_002013955.2 Citrus medica
CAGAGGCTAATCTCCATTTCTGCTTGAAATCGGCGAGCCGTTTTCTACACATGTCGGATCGCCGTTTTCCACAAAAACTGCTGCAGTGAACTATTTTGCAAGATGACTGTTTTGTCTCCAAATCTTTATAAAAATACTTTATGAAACTTGTCAAAATAGATGAAAATTATGTTGAGCGTTTAAAACGATTTAATCAATCTTAATCATGTTTGTTATCATCAAAATCGATAAGGAATAATTTATGTTAACAAAGTGATGCAGTGCAATAAATTTAAGAAATCCTAATTAGAGTTAAATGTATACTATTTAGGAATATTTTAATTAATTTATATTCTAGTTTAATTTGGTTTCCTATTTAGAGTCTTATTGTTTAGGTATTGCTTATTTGGGTAATATTCCTAATTTAGGTATAAGTCTTATTAAAATAGGTTTTCTAATCATATTAGGATAAGTCTTACTTAGTATAAATAAGTGTGTTTTGTAGCTTTTACAAGCAAGAATTTTGAGTTCAATAATATTTCAATTTTCAAATCTCTTTGTGAGTATTTGAACAGTTAATTCTCGGTATTCTGCAGAATCAACGAGTCTTAATCCCTAAGTTCGCGGTATTCTTTAGAATCAACATGAATTTAGTTGTTCTTTTATTCCGTTATTCTTTAGAATCAACGAAATAGTTTGAACATTAAACTTCCGCTGCATCAGCTTGGTATCAGAGACAACAGAAACGACAGCCGCGTCAGCCACCTTTCCACGCCTGCCGTCGTTGGTTTTCCTTGGCCGTTAAGACGATCAGCCACCATCATCGGAGACAAAGCAAGCCGGCCATCAAACCCCAAGCATCGGACACTGTCGATTAGCCACAGATCGTCGGAAAAACAACCAAAACACCCACGCCAACCGTGCCGTCATTCACCGATTCCTGCCTCGTTTTGGTCAGCACAACCACCACCAATCAACTCCTCTCCTCGAGCTCAACCTTCCTAGTCGGTTAACACCACCGATCGACGCACTGATCGCCGGAAATCAAGCCAACAACAAAATCGCCGCCTTTATCTCCAAATTCCAGCGAAAACGCCAACGTTTTGGACAAACCACCACCACCATCATACTCACCAACCCAAAATCTTTTAGATCCACTCATCCTTACTCGATTTCCGACCACCGTCACCGGAAATCTAAAACTTTTGCTTATTCATAATTTTGCCCCAATTCTTTCATTTATACCATTATTGCCTTTTTTCTGATCTTTGCACACAAAAAAACCCAAACAACCACCAGAAAAAAAGGAGAAAGTAGAGAGAAAATAAAAAAAGAAAAAAAATTATATCATGAAATCACAACATTGCTGTGAAGATTTCATCTTGAGAGATGTTTTAGTTAAGATGTTGAGGATTTTGCATTCAATTTCTCAAGATTTAGAGAAAATTCGAGATATAAAATCTTTACACATAAAGCATGCATATGGATTTGATGAAGTTGTTCATGATGACGTTTGTTACGAGGATAATGAGGAAAATGATAACTTTGTTTGTCTCGACAATATTATTCCTTCTAAGGAGAGTACTAATTGGCCATTCGTGTCTACAACAAATCCTCAACACAAAGACATTGATTTGGATCAATCGCCGAAATTTGATGAGTATCTTGATATTGTGGGACGAGAAGAGGTAATTGTTCATCCATCTTTTGATCTTGTGGAGGAGAGAGAGATAGTTGTTGATACAATCTCTTATTGTTCTCTTGATTTGCCGAAAGAAGACAAAAAGAGTTGTGATATTTTTCAACAATTAGTGGATTATGAGAAGAAATCGTTTTTCCTCAACTATGTTAAAGTTCGACACGAACAATACGAGACGACATTATTGGAGAAGTTGTTGATAGAAGAATTTATTTTACGCTATTGGAGTCATTGGATGGACGTTATTACAAAAGTTGGAAAGTTTAAAGTTCGTCGTCTATGTCAAAGCTATGTTTTAAAAATCAATTTTTATGCACATGAAGATGTTCTTGAAGACTACAACATACAAAATTCGAGGACGAATTTTCTCCAACCTGGCAGGAATGATGCAGTGCAAGAAATTGAAGAAATCCTAATTAGAGTTAAATGTATAATATTTAGGAATATTTTAATTAATTTGTATTCTAGTTTAATTTGGTTTCCTATTTAGAGTCTTATTGTTTAGGTATTGCTTATTTGGGTAATATTTCTAATTTTGGTATAAGTCTTATTAAAATAGGTTTTCTAATCATATTAGGATAAGTCTTACTTAGTATAAATAAGTGTGTTTTGTAGCTTTTACAAGCAAGAATTTTGAGTTCAATAATATTTTAATTTTCAAATCTCTTTGTGAGTATTTGAACAGTTAACTCTCGGTATTCTGCGGAATCAACGAGTCTTAATCCCTAAGTTCGCAGTATTCTTTAGAATCGACGTGAATTTAGTTGTTCTTTTGTTCCGGTATTCTCTAGAATCAACGAAATAGTTTGAACATTAAACTTCCGCTGCATCAAAAAGATAGAAGGGTCTGTTTTGTAAACGATTTCAGAGAAGCAATAAGAGATTGTGACTTAGTTGACACGAGGAGCACTGGATACCCTTTCACATGGTCAAACAGGAGGTTTGAGGATCACTTGATTGAAGAGAAGCTAGACAAGTTTTTGGGAAATAGTAATTGGAGAAATTATTTTCAAGACAAAGCAGCTGTGAATTTAGTCTCTTGAAGCTAAGATCATAATCCAATATTGATGGAGGTTTTAGAAAAAAGGAAAGAAGATAGACATGCTAAAATTACGAGAGGTGCAAGGAAATTGTCAAGCATGAGTGGATGGAATGGAGCTGTTGGAGTAGTAGCAATTCAGTGGAAATGTTTAAGAGGATTTCGAAATACTCGGTGGCTAAGTTGAAGAGTTGGAGTAGGGAGGAATTTGGAGATCGAAAAAGAAAGCTAGAGAGTTTAATGAACCAGCTTAAAGAGCTCAAAAGTGGAGGCAACCACATTCGAGGTGGGAAGGAAGTTCGAAGACTAGAAAATCATATTGACAATATCCTCTTGGATGAAGAAATTTTCTGGAAGCAAAGATCGAGAGCGGATTGGCTAAGAGAGGGAGACAAAAACACGAAGTTTTTCCACTCAAAAGCTTCGGCGAGAAAGGTAAAAAACAAAGTCAGCAGTTTGGAAGATGGAAAGGTAAAAAACAAAGTCAGCGGTTTGGAAGATGGAAATGGAAACTGGATTGAAAATATGGAGGTGGTGGAAAAGATGTTTTGTGAGTATTTTACAAATATCTTTACATCAACAAAGCCTTCGCAGGAGTAGATGAATTCAGCCCTTTCGGATTTTCCAGCCAAAATCACAGAGGAGACGGTAGATTATCTGGAGCAGCCATTTTCGGAGGAAGAAATTACAGATGCTCTTGCGCAAATGTGTCCAACAAAAGCACCTGGCCAGGACGGATTCCCTACAGTTTTTTTTCAGAAACTTTGGAACTCAGTGAAAGAGGGAGTGATCACAACCTGTCTTTATATTTTGAATGAGGGAGGTAACCTTGCGCCTTTAAATCATACTTTCATCGCTTTGATTCCAAAAGTGAAAAAGCCTAGAAAAGTGAATGAATTTAAGCATATTAGCCTTTGCAATGTTATCAAAGTGATGGCTAATCGACTTAAGAAAATTTTAAATGATATCATCTCCCCTACACAAAGTGCCTTTGTCCCTAACAGGCTCATTTTTTATAATATTATTATTGGATATGACTGTTTGAATAAGATTAGATTGAGTAGGAGCAAGAGACAAGGGCCGGTGGCTTTGAAGTTAGACATTAGTGTTGTGCAAATTTTATTGAACTCGCAAGTGCACGAATCTATTATAGAATAGATCAATGGTGACGAGTGTCGATCCCACGAGGAGGTTGATTCTAATTGTGTGTAGAATTAATTTTGTATGAGGGCGGTTGGATTTGTGGTGAAAATGACTTAGATTATCCTAAAATTGGAATTCAAGTGGCGAGAATAAATTGAATAGAAATCTATTGAAATAACGTACTTGGGTATCTAGATCCGTATCAACATACACCACGGGCTAAATATTTCTTATTAATACCAATTAAATCATGAGGGGGGAATCCACACCTCATGAACTTCACTCTAATCAATATGGTGCTAAGGCTTATCGTGCCAAATAATAATAACATTGTACTAGGGAGCTGGTGAAATCAGAGCGGTATCTAGACANCTTATCGTGCCAAATAATAATAACATTATACTAGGGAGCTGGTGAAATCAGAGCGGTATCTAGACAAGCTTATTATTATTTGTCAACGAGAAGTCAAAACATCCACAAAAACTAGAGGGGAAGAGAAAATAAATTTACCAAATAAAGCCCATGACACATGTTGAGACTTCACCTTCAACCCAAGCTTGAAAAAAAATTAGCTACTCATAATTGAACTAGGGGCAAAAAGAGAATTTATTAAAATACGTAGAAAATACAAGATGGAGAAGGAATTATAGAAAATGGAGTCCAAAAATGGATTTAGTGATATCAAATTAGGGGGGAGGCCCCCTTTTTATAAATACATGGAGTAAATCATGGCCATCGGATTAAAAACAGTTTGGACACTCAGGATTGCGCCACGTCATCAGTCAACAGTACGCGATTTGACCACGCAGGTGAACAGTCACACGGTTTGACCCAGATTGAACAGTGACGCGGTTTGATTGAAAATAATCCTATGTGATGCATGTACCATACGCGAAATTTTTCGTCCACTGATATACTGCCACGTCACCATCAACAGTACATAAGAATTTTAGTCTAATAGGATCATGACACCTCATCAGTCAATGTCACATCATCGGTCAATGCCACATCATCGATCCGTCTATGTGAATAATGTCGTGAACAGTACCGTACACGTGAATAGTACCGTACAGTGAACAATACCATACACGTGAACAGTACCATTTTTCCTTTTATGAGGTTTTCGACCGTCCTGAGTTC
Source organism: Citrus medica (assembly GCA_002013955.2). Lineage (NCBI taxonomy): Eukaryota > Viridiplantae > Streptophyta > Magnoliopsida > Sapindales > Rutaceae > Citrus > Citrus medica. Next base: position 269,015 of record MKYO02015788.1, read on the forward strand.
AAAAGTAATGTCTGTTTTACCGTCTGATCTCTCGTTTATTATGAAATGACTATGATACCCCTAAAATACATAAAATACTTAATTATGATACAACACATATAATTAAATGACAAGAAATTTAAATACATAAAAGTAGGAATGTTAGTGGAACTTGAAGTGTAAAATGACAATTTTCTCCTTTATAAATATACATTTTCTAACACTGAACACACCCCCCCAACCAGCTTATTGCTAGTCCTTAGCAAATAAAGCAAAAACAAAATTCAAATTTAAAATGATTTTTTTTAACAATCATGTTTATTCAATCAGACTAATGATAGTAATCAAATAAAAGTATAAGCATTATCCCCAGTCTAAAGAAACATCACACCCACATCAACCATCCACATGAATCAGACCAGTAGACTTTGTCAGAGCTACTTTCAAGAATGACATGTTAAACCCCAAAATCTCACTGGATATAGTGACACTCTCACAACGAAATTAAACCCAATAAAAATAGTCACCGCAATGAATGGTAATTGAGAGAAAATAATAAAGAAATGATATCACATGAAACTCACCAAGATGAAAGAAATATGCCCTCAGTTTAAAAATAATACGATCTCAAGTCAAATAAAAATGCTAGTCAACCCACTTTATTTATCTTCTTTTTTTATTATGCATCACTACATCTTTTTAGCCTATATAACTAGCTTCTACTTCAGACTATAGTTCCCTAAAATCAAGAATGACTTTTATTAGGATGTAACGTAGGCTAGGGACATGACTATCAAAGAAGGAAAATAAGAAAAATAGAATGTATGTTTGAGAAAAATGCAAAGGATTTTTTTTTTTGAAAGTTGCAAGGTGGATTTCACCTATTATTGTTTTTTTTAAACAACAATTTTTTTTGGGCATAACTTCACTATAAAATATTTATTTACATTTTTCTCAAACATAAATAGGTGATGGAACTTGTAAGATATTGGGTAATACTCCAAATCGGAGTAGGTCAAGATGATAAGTTTGACAAAGAAAAGTTTTTTTTTATTATTTTAAGGCTCAAAAGGGTTAACTATGGATATTTCATAAAATGGATGGCTAGAAAGGCTCAAACGGATTAAAGATGGCCTTTCCATCATCTTTTAGGGCTCTAAATAATCTTCCATATTTACTAGTTAGATGAGCCTTCAAATGTAGTAACACACTTTTTTTCTCTTTTTTTTTTAAATTTTATAATTTTTTTAGGGTTAACTAAAAAAAAATCTAAAGATCGTGTATAAAATAATAAACTGCTAAGCTGTATAAAGAATGAACAAAAGAGTTACTCTCCAAGAAAATAATAGGCTCAAAAACTCACTTGGTACTTATTATGACATGTTTATTTCTTCAAGCAACTCATATTTGTTTCTGACATCAACATATAAAGTAGCAAACATAGCGTAACATCACTTAAGACCAAAGATAATACAAATACTAAAATTTGAAATTAATCATGTCATCCAATGTTAAAACAAATCACATAATTTTTTTTTAAACAACATCCTACCCCCCAACCTATTCTAAACATGAAAGGAAAATATGCATGCAGAAATGTGAAAATGATGCAGAAAAACTAATTAGAAAATGATAGAAAATGAAAATATTTTTTTTTTGTTTTTAACTTAAGAATATGTGTTTCTAGAGGTACCACACTCCATATTCAGCCATATTCAACTCAAAAAAAATTTGAAAATGTATATTTATAAAGGAGAAATTAAAAAAAGAAGAAAAATGAACATCAAAACATAATAAGGAAAAAGAAAATGTCTGAAATTTTTTTTTCAAACGATGAAGATGCGTTTCTAGAGTCACTACACTCTATATTTAGCCATCTTCAACACAAAAAGTTAGCAACAGTTAGTTTCTACAACAAAAAATTAGTAAAAACTTAACCAAGATTCTACAATTGTTGACTATTTTTCCCCCAAACCAGAACGAAACATTGTCCTCAATGTTGTAAAGGAAAGAAGTAGAGTTTAGAAGACATCACCTGGGTGGTGTAACACAGAAGAAAATATTTACAGGCGGAGAGTTAAATCTAATTTGTACTTCTTACTGCGGCTACTGTTACCGTCATCATTTGGACGCTCGAACACAAAGGCCCAGGGATCTGGCTCCGGTTTATAAGCTTGTAACATATCAAGTAGCTCATTAGCAGTGTGAGCACAAATAAAAAGCTTTTTGGCATTGGGAGGAACGAAAAAGTTTTTTATTGCATGGTTAAGAAATGCGATAAAACCATCATAAAAGTTATTGACATTTAACAAACCGATGGGTTTCTGGTGGATGTGCAGATGGGCCCATGATGCTAGTGTGATAAGTGCCTCTAGTGTTGCAAGATCTCCTGGAAGGAAAATAAAAGCATCAGCATGATTAAGCATTTCAGTTATTCGTTCTTGCATACCTGAGACGACTAACTCTTCTCCAGTTGATGAGTCAGACGAACTGCCCAATGGTTTTAGGACTCTTGGGATGATGCCTAACACTTGACTTCCTTTGATAAAAGCTGTTTCTGAGACCATTTTTGATAACCCTCGGTTACCTCCTCCATACACTAAGTGTAAATTTCTCGCTGCTATGCTTCGACCAAGATCTATGGCTGCCTCAACGAACTCTTTATGTTTGCCATAGGTAAATCCAGAAAGCACACAAATGTTCTTGAATTGTCTATTGGGCGTAGCTGCCATTGGAATATTTCTCAAAAATAATGTGTGAGTGTTTGACAAAAGAAATCACATTTAAGAGTCTTGGTGATAGTGGGTCACAGCTGTGAATGAGGTAATACGTCAGTGTCAAATAACGCGTGAAGCACATGGCTCGCGAGTCAAAAAGGAAACAGTAAAAAGGAAAAAGCAAACAGTAATAAAATTATTAAAGACAATAATGAAAAAAAATAAAACAACAGTGAAATGAAATAAAATAACAGTAAAGTAAAAGGATATTTACACGTAGTTGCGACTGTGGCTCACATCTTCCTCTGGTTTTACGTCCAGAAACGGCTTGAACGCCCTCTATGGGTCGAGGATAGGCTTCCCATCCAGTTTTCTTATAAACTGGCAAACAGGGTCGTTTATAGTCAGATTCCCGAGACTATATCGTGCATGCTCTTTCTGGAATAATGGCCATAACTGGAGAATCGCTCATTGCACATATCCACTGGGATGCGTTTCAAGAGACAGAAGGATATCATCCAATGACTCGTTATTCAAGCCATCCCTAATGAATTGAATCTTATCTTCCATGTTATCAGATACCATTCCTAAAGAACATGATTTTTTATCGCAACTCATTCTGGCACACTTATGACAAGCAATAGAAATTCTTTGAGCTCGTCGTTTTCTTGCATAATTTCCTTTACCACAACCAGGCATGTATGCAAAAAATTTTGGAGGCAACTCACTTGCTAATCGTACTTTAGCTTTGATTAACCAACGGATGTCAGTAGGTATATTATTCCTCATGAGTAATCGCATGCGTTCGGACCGGGCTTTATAGATTGTAAGGAGGGCATTCTGAGGAAGTGAAGGGAATCGCTTGCGAAGCTTCGCTAGAATCTCATTTCTGTCCATACCTTCGCATCAGAATATCAGTTATTATGGGAAACTGAAGTAACTAACTTGATTGTCACGGAGTACCGTTATCCGCCACTTCATCGGGGTAACTAACTAAAGCACACAAACAGAAAAATAAATTAAAACACACAAAGAAAATTAAAATCGTCATCTTATTGAATTTACCTCAAGCTCTAACTGGATGTCTTAAACACTTCTCTCAATGTTTCTGAGTTGGCTTTATAAACCCTCAATATAGGATACTAACTCTGATGGTTGCAGAGTCCAAATATGATGTGTTTTACAAAATTGAATCTGCCTTTTGAGATGAGTTTTGACACGTTGAAGTGGTTTAAGAATGTTCAGGAGGAACGATCTAAGTATAGTACTCATAATTAACAATGATAAGAGAAAACTTAATGGTAAAACAAACACACTTATGCAAAAATAATTTCAATTAGCAAAAGAATAATAAAAAGAAAGAAAGAAAAATCAAATCAACGAAAAGAAAAAAAATCAAATTCAAATCTAGTGGGTCACTCAAATTTATTTCGGTGTCTTTTCTATGTAGTAGGTACTCTAGATATGGCTTTAATATTTGACCATTAACTTTAAACGTGACACCGTTCTTTGGGTCCTTAATTTCAATTGCCCCATGTGGAAAAACAGTATGAACAATAAAGGGGTCAGACTATCGAGAGTGTAACTTACCTGGGAATAGGTGCAAACGAGAATTGAATAAAAGCACTTTCTGACCTGGAGTAAACGATTTTCTCATAATTTGCTTGTCATGGAAGACTTTCATTCGTTGCTTGTAAATCTTGGCATTTTCGTATGCATCATTGAGAATTTCTTCAAGTTCTCCCAGCTGTAATCTTCTTTTTGAGCTGGCTTTCTGCATGTCAAAGTTGAATTTCTTGATAGCCCAATATGCACGATGCTTGAGTTCCACAAGTAGGTGGCAAGTTTTTCCATACACTAGCCTGTAAGGTGACATCCCAATCGGGGTCTTGAAAGCCGTTCTATATGCCCAGAATGCATCATCAAGTCTTAATGACTAATCTTTTCTGTCCGGCCTCACTGTCTTTTCTAATATGTGCTTTATTTCTCGATTGGAGATCTCACCTTGGCCATTGGTTTGCGGATGATATGGGGTCGCCACTTTGTGAGTGATTGAATACTTTGTCAAAAGTGCTTTGAATGCTTTATTACAAAAGTGGGCACCACCATCACTGATTATCGCTCGAGGGAATCCAAAGCGTGAAACAATATTACTTTTCAAAAATCCTATCACCACTTTGTGATCATTGGTTCTGCATGGAATTGCTTCTACCCATTTTGATACGTAGTCAACAGCAACCAATATGTATTGATGGCCAAAAGAAGCGGGAAATGATCTCATGAAGTCAATACCTCATACATCAAAAATCTCAACCACTAAAATTGGATTTAATGGAATCATGTTCCTTCTTGTAATGGTCCCCATTCGTTGACACATATCACATGAAGAACAGAAAGTGTAAGCGTCTCGAAATATAGTTGGCCAATAGAAACCACATTGTAAAACTTTAGTCGCTGTTTTCTTAGCGCTGAAATGGCCTCCACAAGCTTGTTCATGGCAAAATGAAATAATATTCTGAATTTTATTTTCTGGGACACATCGCCTAACAATTTGATTTGCACAATACTTGAACAAATACGGGTCATCCAAAAGAAATTCTTTATTTCCGTAAAGAATTTAGCATTGTCTTGCTTGGTCCAATGCTCTGGAAGTTGACATGTAATAAGATAATTAACGATATCAGCATACCATGGTAATACTTTCACACTCATCAATTGTTCATCTGAGAATAACTCATTCAATGGTAATGATTCCATAATTGTGTCAAAGTGGAGACGAGAAAGATGGTCAACTACAACATTCTCTGTGCCTTTCTTATCTTTAAATTTCAAGTCGAATTCCCGCAAAAGTAACACCCAACGAATTAGTCTACCTTTTGCATATTTCTTTGTGAGAAGATATTTAAGAGCAACATGATCTGTGAATATAATTATTTTACAACCAATGAGATAAGATCGAAATTTTTCCAATGTAAACACTACTGCTAGCATTTCTTTTTCAGTAGTTGAATAGTTCAATTGTGCATCATTCAATGTCATACTAGCATAATAAATAACATGGGGAATTCGATCAACTTTTTGTCCTAATATTGTTCCTACTGCATAATCAGATGCATCACACACAAGTTTAAATGGTAAGCTCCAGTTTGGGGCCTGAATGATAGGTGATGATGTCAACAACTGATTTAATTTTTCAAAGCCACAAGACATGAATCATTAAAGATAAAAGGTACATCCTTAGCAAGAAGATTGCATAAGGGTCTAGAAACTTTGTTAAAATCTTTAATAAAATGTCTATAAAAACCAGCATGCCCAAGGAAAGATCTTACTTCTCTGTTTGTTTTAAGTGGAGGAAGATTAGAAATGAGATCCACCTTGGCTTTGTCAACCTCAAAACCTTTGCTTGAAATGATATGATCGAGAACAATACATTGTTTTACCATAAAATGACACTTCTCCCAATTTAAGACTAAGTTTTTCTCGATACATCTCTGCAGAACTAATGTTATATGATGTAAACATTGATTAAATGAATTACCAAAGACAGAAAAGTCATCCATAAAGACTTCAAGGAATCGTTCAGCCATATCAGAAAAAATGCTCAATATGCATCGTTGAAATGTAGCAGGTGCATTACATAATCCAAATGACATTCTCCTATATGCAAATGTGCCAAAAGGGCAAGTGAAAGTAGTTTTCTCTTGATCTTTTGGTGCTATGGGGATTTGATTGTATCCTGAGTAGCCATCTAGAAAGTAATAAAATTCATGGCCTGCTAATCTATCAAGCATTTGATCAATAAATGGTAAAGGAAAATGGTTTTTACGTGTGACAAAATTCAACTTTCTATAATCAACGCATACACGTCATCCTGTAGTTACTCTAGTTGGTATCAATTCATTATTAGCATTGGTAACTACTGTGACTCCTGACTTTTTAGGAACAACTTGTACATGACTGACCCATGAACTATCAGAAATTGGGTAAATTATACCTGCATCTAATAGGATTTAACCGACGTTGTATTTCCCTAGTATGTTTAGCATTTTCATCAAGGTGAATATAATGCATGCAATCTACTGGGTTTATGTCTTTGATGTCTGCTATAGTCCATCCTAATGTTTATTTGTGCTCTTTTAAAACATCCAACAACTTACCTTTTTGTTTGTCATTTAGGGATGATGAAATGATTACCGGCAGCGTGCTTTCTTCTCCCACAAACGCATATTCCAATGTATTGGGTAATGGTTTGAGCTCGAGTTTCGGTGGAGATTCTGATGATGGGATGAGTTTCTTCTCTGATGGTGCTAGTTGTTCAACTCTTGACTTCTATTTATTAGTGTTCATGGATGGTGTTGAGTCAAGTAAAGCGTTGACCTCATCGACCGATCTGTCAATATCAAAATTCAAACCAAAGTGAGTTAAATATGTTTGTAAAGGATCATCACTGAGGTTTGAAAGAAAAGTATTATCAACTATTGTTTTTATTAAATCTACATCAACAATTCCATCATCTGCATTGTGAGGTTGTTTGGCAATGTTGAAGATGTTAAGCCCCATAGTCATGTTGCCGAAGGACAACTGCATATTTCCAGTCTTGCATTGAATGTGAGCATCCGCAATTGCCAAGAAAGGTCAGCTTAGAATAATGGGGATGTGCTTCCTTGAATCCTGTATTGGTTGAGTGTCAATTACAATGAAATCAATAGGAAAATAAAACTTGTCTACCTGGATAAGCACGTCCTCCACAATACCACGAGGTATTTTCGTGGACCGATCTGCAAGCTGTAACACCACTGGAGTTTGGTGTAATTCTCCCAGTCCAAGTTTTAAAAATATTGAGTAAGGCAACAGATTAACACTAGCTCCTAAATCCAACAAAGCATTCTCAATTGTGCGGTTTCCTATGCTACATGAGATAGTGGAGGAGTTTGGGTCTTTACATTTTATAGGAATTTTATGTTGGAGGATAGAACTAACGTTTTATAGGAATTTCTCTTTTTAGTACAAAGGTCTTTAAGAAACTTGGCATAAGATGAAACTTATTTAATAGCATCAAGCAAAGGAATGTTAACACTTACCTATTTGAAGATTTCAAGAATCTCACATGTGGATTTTCCCTTCTTTCCTTTAGCTAACCTATGAGGAAATGGAGCTTTGGGAACATATTCTCGCTGGCTGGTTTCTTCTTTCTCCTCCGATGATGAGTCTTCAACATTCACAGGTGCAATTTGATTTTCTTTTATCATCGGTATCTCCACTTTGTTGTCGAATTCTTTTCCTTCTCGCAAGGTCATGACTGCTTTGACCTCTCCATGCTGCTGCGGTGAACTGGTACTTACTTCATGCACTCCTTTAGGATTAGACACTAGTTGACTTGGAAACTTACCTTTCTCAACAGTCATTGCCAAGGTCTGAACTGAAGAAGTAAGTTGTCCCACCATCTTCTCGAGGCTTAAAACTGATTGGGCTTGTGAGTTGAAGCCTACTCTCAACTCATTTCGTAGTCCATTAATGGTGCGGTTCTGTTGCTCAATTGTGGAGTGAGTAACATTCTTGAAATTCTGGAATGCATCCTCCCATGGTATGGTTTGTGAGTAGTTCTGATTTTGATTGTATGGTCTAAATGGGGGCTGAGAGGCTTGAGGAACTTGAGGAATTTGTTGCATTGGTGGAGCTGGAGCTGCTGGTCCATTTTGTTGGAATCCTTGAGACCATGAAAAATTGGGGTGGTCTCTCCATCCAGAGTTATATGTATTGAGTATGGGTTGTAATTTGATGGTTTTCTCATTACACCTATGGCATTGGCTTGATCTGAGTATGAGTCATGGTCATGTGGCTCTGTTGATTTAGCAGTAGATAACGATGCTATTTGTCGAGCGAGACCTTCAACCATCTCCTTGACTTCTTTGATTCCCGAAGTTGACTCGCCAATGTGAACCTCATTTACTCCCTTAATTCTTCTAGTATTCCTGAGTAATCGACTCCGTTGTTGGGAATTATCCACTTGTCGCTGGAAGAATTCCCAAATCTTTGATGCATTTTTTGACATTAGCTCTCCTCCACTTATTGCCATTAGTCATTCTTGCACATTCAACAATAATCCCTCTAAAAAGTATTGGCATTGGTGCCATTTCTCATACCCATGATATGGACACTTCAAGAGTAGCTCATTGAATCGCTCTCATGTTTCGAAAAATTGTTCGTCTTCTCTCTGTGTAAACTCTAAAATTTCCCTGCGAATAGCATTGGTTTTATGCACTGGGAAATATTTATTTAAAAATTTTGTTACCATTTGTTCCCATGATGCAATGCTATTAGCAGGCAATGTATTAAGCCATGAACGAGCTCTATCCTTTAAAGAAAATAGGAATAGTATAAGTTTTACATCATCATCTGAAAAATTCTCATATTTAAATGTTTGACAAATAGCATGAAAATCATTCAAATGATTATATGGGTCCTCATTTTCTAGGCCATAGAATGTGGGGAGACAATTTAGCACACTAGATTTTAGTTCAAAACTACTACCAGCTACATTTGGGTATCTTTGTATAATGTGCTCAAATTAGCTAAAGGACTAAAGTAGTCCTTAAATGGCCTCTCCTGTGGTTGAAAATCCATTTTATTTTTAATGTGTTTGTGTGTGCGTAGTGTTTTTTTCTAATTCAAGGCCTATAGGTTCAAGATTAGGTAATAATGACCTACGACCATGTATGCAAAGAACAAAAGATAAATGGGAACAAAACGAATAAAGAAAAAGGAGAAATTACGATACTAACCTTATCGCGCTATTACAATCTTACTATAAAAATACACAAAAAATTACGTGAAATAAATTAACTAAAAATAAATTAATAAAATAAACAAAAAATTACAAAGAAAAACAAATTGAAAATTAAATTACATAATTTTAAAGAAGAGAAAAAGAAAAAAAATACTAACCTTTAAATGTAGATTCACTTTTTTTCTTTTTTTTTAAAGAAAAAAATACAAGAAAACAATTAAATGAAATTATTCACAAAAATTAATTCTATGAATTAAAATTACTTACCTCCCCGGCAACGGCGCCAAAAACTTGTTGTGCAAATTTTATTGAACTCGCAAGTGCACGAATCTATTGTAGAATAGATCAATTGTGACGATGTCGATCCCACGAGGAGGTTGAGTATAATTGTGTGTAGAATTAATTTTGTATGAGGGTGGTTGGATTTGTGATGAAAATGACTTAGATTATCCTAAAATTGAAATTTAAATAGCGAGAATAAATTGAATAAAAATCTATTGAAATGACGTACTTGGGTATCTGGATCCGTATCAACATGCACCATGGGCTAAATATTCCTTATTAATACCAATTAAATCATGAGGGGGGAATCCACACCTCATGAACCACACTCTAATCAATATGGTGCTAAGGGCTTATCGTGCCAAATAATAATAACCTTGTACTAGGGAGCCGGTGAAACCAGGGCGGTATCTAGACAAGCTTATTATTATTTATCGACGAGAAGTCAAAACATCCACAAAAACTAGAGGGAAAGAGAAAATAAATTTACCAAATAAAGCCCATGACACATGTTGAGACTTCACCTTCAACCCAAGCCTTCAACCCAAGCCTTCAACCCAAGCTTGAAAGAAAATTAGCTACTCATAATTGAACTAGGGGCAAAAAGGAAATTTATTAAAATACATAGAAAATACAAGATGGAGACGGAATTACAAAAAATAGAGTCCAAAAATAGATTCAGAGATATGAAATTAGGGGGGGAGGCCCCATTTTTATAGATACATAGAGTAAATCATGGCCATCGAATTAAAAACAGTTTGGATGCTCAGGATTGCACCACGTCATCAGTTAACAGTACGTGGTTTGAGCACGTGGGTGAACAATAACACGGTTTGACCCGGGTTGAACAGTGATGTGGTTTGGTTAAAAATCATCATGTGTGATGCATGTACCGTACACGAGATTTTTCATCCACTGATATACTGCCACGTCACCATCAATAGTACATAAGAATTTTAGTCCAACAGGATCGTGACACCTCATCAGTCAATACCACATCATCGGTCAATGCCACGTCATCGATCCGTCTATGTGAACAGTGTCATGAGTTCCTCCTAAGGTTTTCGATCTTCCTGAGTTCAAAAGTGATGTCTGTTTTACCGTCTGATCTCTCGTTTATTATGAAATGACTATGATGCCCCTAAAATACATAAAATACTTAATTATAATACAACACATATAATTAAATGACAAGAAATTTAAATACATAAAAGTAGGAATGTTAGTAGAACTTGAAGTGTAAAATGACAATTTTCTCCTTTATAAATATACATTTTCTAACACTCAACAATTAGTAAAGCACATGATAGGGTGGAGTTGGATTTCGTAAAAAGTACAATGCAAAAGCTAGGCTTAAGGCAAGGATGGAGTGGAGTTGGATCTCAGTTTTGATTAATGGAGTGCCAAAGGGTGTCATCAATCCACAAAGAGGTTTAAGGCAAGGATATCCTCTCTCGCCTTATATTTTTATCATGTGTGCAAAAAGTTTCTCAAATATGGTGATTCGAGCAGAAAATAAAGGCCTAATACAAGGGCTAGAATTTAATAGAAAGTTGTTAGTCACGCATATTTTATTTGCGGATGATAGTTTAGTGTTTACAAGAGCATCAAGCACTGATTGTAGAAATCTGAAGACAATTTTTAATGACTATGCACCAGCTTCAGGCCAAGTGTTTAACTTCGAAAAGTCCTCGTTGTTTTTCAGTTCGGGAACAAGCCAAAGCCAAGTGGAGGAGATTAAACGCATTTTTGGGCTGAACGTGGTTTATAAGCACGAGAAATATCTTGGCTTGCCTTCTATGGTGGGAAGAAGAAAGATAAGATTTTTCAGCGACATAAAACTGAGAGTTTTGAATAAGTTATCCAGCTGGCAGCATAAAAGTTTTTCTTGTGGGGGAAAAGAAGTGCTTATAAAAGCGATGGTGCAAGCTGTTCCAGCTTATTTAATGAGTATTTTCAAACTCCCTCAAGCTCTCTGTGAAGATATTGAAAGAGCTACAGCAAGATTTTGGTGGGGATCTTCTTAAAATCATAGATGCATACACTGGGCTAAATGGGAAAGATTATGTCATGCCAAGATAAGAGGGGGAATGGGGTTCAAAGATTGCTCCAGTTTCAATCAGGCTCTCATAGCCAAGCATAGGTGGAGGATTCTACAAAATCCTGAGTCCCTAATGGCAAAAATTTTGAAGGCGAAATACTTCAAGAACTCGAGCTTTATGGAGGCAAAGTTAGGATCGAACCCATCTTTTGTTTGGAGAAGCATCTTATGGGGTAGACAAGTGCTGCACAAGGGATTGCGATAGAGGGTAAGGAACGGGATGCAGGTGCCAGTCTGCAAGAGTAATTGGATTTAGAATATGGATATATCTAGAGAAGTTAAACTACTAGGATTGCAACCGAATGTAATGGTGGCAGATTTTATTAATGAGGAGAATCAGTGGAGGAAGGATATGGTTGTTCAGCATTTCTCAAGTGAGGCTGCAGAGAGAATCTTGAGGACTCCTCTCCCAAGAACTCCACGGAAGGACATTTTGATTTGGCAATTTGATAAGCAGTTTAATTATTTAGTGAAAAGTGGGTATCAAGTGGCAGTTAAGTTGAAGTCCCCAGGGAATCCAAGCTGCTCAGATAGCTCCAAAACTCAGTGGAATGTTATTTGGGAAGCTGACATTCCAAAGAAAATAAAAATATTTATGTGGAGGGCAGCTCAAAACATGCTACCAACTGCAGGCAACTTATGGAAGAGAAAAGTGGTAACAGACACAGTATGCCAAAGATGTTGGTGTCAAAGTGAAGATGTTTTTCATGCCCTATTAGAGTGCAAGGCAGTTCGTAAAGTGTGGAAATTAACAGAATTCTATGAAGATATTAAGTGGATAGCTCATCAGGACATGCTGCGTGTGATGCAAGAGCTGGCTAAAAAGAGGAAGAAAAAAGAGGTGGAGCAAATAATTGCAATCTGTTGGGCTGTCTGGTATGTAAGAAATTGGTATGTCAGAGAAGGGAAGATGGAAGATCCCAAGGTTACAACAGCAAGGGCAAAAGCTATAATAGAGTCATACATAAGAATTAAAGCGCCTAGTGCTCAAGGTCTTTTGGGTCAGCAAAATAGCAATCAAACATGGAAGCCTCCCCCAAAGGACAAATTCAAAGTGAATGTGGATGCAACTATTCAAGCTTCTAAGTTGAAGGCATGATTGGGGGCAATTGTGATAAACTCAGAGGGTAAAATAATAGCTGCAGCAGTGAAAAAAATCCCTTTCAGGGGAGAAGTAGTCAACATGGAGGCTGAAACAGTGATTTTTGGGATGTATGTGGCTCAACAAAGTCATTGTATGCCATTAATAATTGAATCAGACTCCAAAGAAGTGGTGGAGCTCTCTTTGGGTAAAAAGAGTAGCAGAACCGAGATATATTGGAACATTGAAGAAATTCAGGCAAAATTGAAAAATCAGAATGGTTTCTCCATTAACCATGTCTTTAAGAAAGGCAATGTAATGGCTCACTCAATAGCTAAGGTGGCATTAGATTTTGAAAATGATGTGATCTGGCTGGATGATTTTCCATCCCAAATCATGTTGTTACTGTCGAAGTTCATCCAATAGAAAGGCTTACTTTCTCTTTAAAAAAAACAACACATAGAAGTCGATCAAAATTTTATTAAGGAGAAATTAGAAGAAGGCTTAATTTCCATGAGCTATGTTCTTACAGGAGAGCAATTGGCTTATTTCCGCATGAAGGGGTTAAAAGGAGGGAATTTGATTATCTGACTAAGGTTGGCAAAAAAAGTCGAGTTCGACCTAAACCCAAGCAGGCCTGGCCCCAGTCTGTAGGCTTAAAGCCTGCCTACATGGATCAGGCTTGGATATGGGGCCAATAATACAAAGCCTGCATAGATTAGGCCTGGATAAGGGCTTAGGAAAGTTTTTTAATTTATAAAGAAAATAAATTTAAATAAAAAAGAAAAAACACAAAATATTATGTTGATTTTTTTATTTGTATTGGTAATTTATTATATTGTTTTACTAATATTTTATGTATTGGATTATTATTTTATTATGTATTGGATAATTATCTCTTATTAGAATTTTTTTACTTTATTAAAAAATTATTTCATATTTAATAGAAAAGCCTAGGCCCGGCCCAAACCTGTCCAAGCCTTTTGAACTGCTTGGGCTTGTCCTCAATAATAGGCCTGGAAAAGCCTGGTGCAAGCTCATATTTTGCCAACCCTTTATCTTACATGCAAGTTAGGAATGCAAGATATTTTTAAGCCAACTTGAGGGGGAGTGTGGAAAGATCTAGTTAGTTATCAATACTTAGATAAGTTGGCCTATCTAGATTTTGAGATTAGTAGTTTCCATGATATAAGGCATTACATCTTGTACTTATGCTTTCTTTACATAGAATCTGTTGTATATTGAACTATAGGTTTGCAACTTATCTTTGTAAATATAAATGAATATCAGAGTTTTATTCTCAATTACCTCTGTGTTCATTTTCTAATGTGGAAGATCCAAATTAATGACAATCACAAAACATATTTTGTATATCAATATCTTCATGTGGTGATAAATTGTTATTTGACATAAAGTAATTGATAACTTGAGAAAATGATATATTTGTTATAGAAAATATGCGAGTTGGATGTATAAGTTGGAAGTTTTGAAATAATTTTAACTAAAGTCAACCACATATAAGACTTGTCTCACACCTAGTTTGCTCTGGCTTTTTTATTTCTTCTAGTCCTCCGAACCTAACCAACCAGTAGGAGCTAGTGGTGTGCATTCTTGGCTCTTGTTTCTCTCTTAGTTAGCTTAGTCTTACCTAGAGCTGGCAAAAAGGGTCTTCTTGTCGTGTTTGTGTCATATCAGTTTCGTGTCATCTTAAATTTAGGTTGACTCAAACCCGGTTCATTTAATAATCGTGTCAAAATATTGAGACCTAAACCCGACATGAAAAATAAATGGGTTATTGTTACGATAAATTCTAATGTTATTGGTGTCAATGTGCAAGTATACACAACAAGTAATATAATGATGAGTATTCAAAATCGTCTCCACAAGGATTGATGTTATCAGATTTGATACAGCAATCTCAACAGTGCAGTTTTACTTTAATTAAAAATAAAACATGTGATAAAACTAATAAATTAATTGAAATAAAATGTAATAAATAAATTGTCACGTTGTACATAAGGATAAAACCAATGGGAATAGAGTAGTTGAGTGATTAAACTCACTTAATAGTTTTGACTATTTTTCTAATGTTTGGCTCAGTTGCTACAGCATTTGCTACAGCACTTGGTAGACTCCTTATGTATCCTCAGTTTCCATATGTTGGATATCTTATATTTATATACAACTTAACAGCGATCAATTGTTATGCCAACATAAAATATAGCATTACACGCTTAGGTTCTAATTATCCTACAAGGTAAATCCCTATGTCTAGCTCATCACTAATTTTAGATTAAGCATGACCCTTTTGGAATCAAGTTAAACTCAATCCAGAAAACTCAATCTAAAATCAAGTATTATTTTGATATGTTCTACTAAGATAGGCCATTTTGTGGCTTTTTCTTAGCTAGTAACATTAAATGGGTGATCAGCTGAAATAATGAATAGAAATAAATACTATCAAAACAAAATATTATAACAAACATGCAACAACACATATATTCAGTCAATAAACCATCAAGATTACTTATCACTCAACCACAAATAAATTTAGTTCATGGTTTGCAAAAAAAAAATAAAGAACAAAGTTTCAGCCATCAAACACATCCTCATGAATAAATAAAAAATAATAAAATAAGAAAACAAGAGAAGAATAAGAAGGACTGAGTTCTCGATTGATTTATGCAAATTCTCCTCTTGTGCAGCCCCTTAATCTCTCTCTTAAATTCTTTTTTTTGTGGTTTTTCTCTTTGGGTGACAGCTCCCCTCGTTCCTTCTGATGTGTGCACCTTTTATAATTGAAAATTAGGGTAAACAGAAGTCTAGGGCGCGTATCTTCCAAATTAGGAAACTGCATATCGCAATATGCTAAATATCTCGTGCGAAATTTTCTCTGTCGTTGTTCCAGGATTGCTACAACAACGCCTACAACAACTGCACTGTTCCGGATTTGTTTCAATTTTTCTGTAACCAAATTCTTTTCCATTTTTTACAAGCCTATTGCAGCAACATTCCTTTCTTGAAATTTGAGCTTCCAATCACCTACAATTATGCACACAATCTAAGTACACAAAATTATTTTAAAACAACGCAATTTATTAAAAATAAACTAAAATGGATATTCATACAAAATAAAACTAAAATGCAATAAAAACATGTCATTTACTCTCTAAATAATAATAATTTAAGTCTAAAAGTATCATGATCACTCTCATTTCATAGAGTTATCGGTTACCCAATAATTCGTTTAATATCTATATATTTAACAAATGTTATATACACACACCCACACCCGCATATACACACAACCCCTAAAATATTATACATTTACACTATTAAATTTTTTAATTATATATATGTAAATAATACTATATATCAATATAATAAAGTATACATTTATACCAATATTTTACACACTTACATTATTAAAGTTCTAAACTTATATAAAATTTTATAAATAAAATACTATGTATATATCTACCCTTTAAAAAAATAAAAAGAGAGAATCATGTCCAATATTTGAGTTTTAATGAAAACAATCTAGAAATAAATTTAAAAAAATATAATCGTGTCATTGTTCGAGTAAATATGTCAAGAATTTTAACTCCAACCCAACACCGTAAAAAATTATATCAATCCGAATCTTGTCTATTTAATAATTGTATCAAATTTAATAACTCATATATATTTATTCGTGTCATATTCGTGTTAAATAATCGAATCATGGCAAATTTTGTGAGCTCTAATCTACCAAGTGACTTAGCCTTCCAAACAAATGTAACAAGCGGTCACACCTTTTTACTTGAACCTCATGGTGAGCTAAGCATGCGGAATGCGGCTGCCAAAAGTCGATGGCCATGTACCCTTGCATAGGGATGGCAAATTTTTTCAGACCCAACCCGGACCCAGATAAACCCGGATGATCCGGTCTGGGTTGAACCCGGACCGGATGTATAAAAATGCGGAATCCGGAACCCATTTTAGAAACCCGCACATGTCCGGGTCCGGTTCCGGTTTTAGGCGAACCCGGATGTCCGGAATCCGGACCCAGATATTTATTAATTTTAATATTAATTTTAAAAAAATATTTTTAATATAAATAGAAAAAAAAAACCCAAAGGTGCCCTAGAGCTTTATTCATTTACACTTTCACAGCCGCAACAACACATTTCCTCTCCCTCTTCAGCTCGTCTTCATCAAATCAAATCATCGTCGTTGTCACACTCACTTGCCCACCTTCGCGGTTGTTCATCATCATCATCAGCTTGTCTTGGCGTCTTGCCCACCTTTGCGTCGCAGCTGTTCATCATCATCATCATCAGCTCGTCTTGCCAACTTTGCGGCTGTTCATCATCAAATCATCTTCGTCGTCACTTGTATCAGACGCCGTCATGAACAATAACTAGCTCCGATACAATCAGAAGTAATGAGCTTCCCTTCACCGTTCGTTGTCTCACCGGATGCCAATCCTTCAAGTTCGTGAATGCGGAATCATGAGTTCCTACAGGGTTCGAACTAAGCTGATTTGTATTTGGTTTGTTTAGGCCATAGATTTGTATTTAATTTGCTGAAATTCTAGATTTGAATTTTCATTTGATTTGTCAGTTGAATTTAGTTTTTTTTTAATTAGATTCATCAATCCGGGTTGGAAACCCACAATCCGGAAACTTGGATTTTTCCGGGTTGAATCCAGACCGGACCCAAAATGAAAAAATGCGGGTTATGTCTGGGTTCGGTACAGAAAAATATTCGTCTGGATCCGGAAAGGCTAACCCCGGACCCGAATTTTACCATCCCTACCCTTGCATAACAACAATGTATTATTTTATTGGACCTTTTTTTGGGGGGTTGAGTTTTATCATTAACAAATTAATTATATAAAAAATAATAATATTTTTTAATTCTAAATTTTTGTAGAAAATTATAAATATTTTTTTTTCTTGAGTACGCATCATAGTCTGTTGTATTTTGAATACTCGAGTTGAAGAATATATTTAAATTTCCTTCTAATGTTGGATCTTATGATAAAATTTTTCTAAATTATAGTTTCATACTCGCTCCTCAAAAAAATTATAGTTTTATACTCTCCTCCTTCCCAACTACCGCACCCCTCACCAACTACCACCACTCTTCCAACAAATTGAAGACAATGACATCATCATCATACCAACAAGAGTTTCCGCAAACTCAGAGCTTCGGCTTCTTCTGGGGTCACATTTATCTTCTTCAGATTCTTTCCTAGAATGTCAACTTCCATCAAGCAACCTCAAGTCATCACTTGCAAAGGTAAATCACATTTGTAAGCAAAAAATGAGACATACCCATCTTCTAGTTTTTCATTTTTATTTGATTATTATTACTTATAACTGTTGAATATTGTGAGAAACAGCTGCGGTTGCATGGGGAGCTGGACAACCGCTGGTGGTGGAGGAAGTTGAAGTGAACCCGCCGCAGCCGGAGGAGATTAGAATCAAAGTTGTTTGCACCTCTCTCTGCAGAAGTGATATCACTGCCTGGGAGACACAAGTACTTACTCTTGCTTTTTGGGCTTTTGCTTTTACTGTGGATTGAAATCAGTTCTGTATCTGCCTTCTTGGTGCTTGAAAATTAAAGAAGCAAATACAGATGGGGTGTTTTGTTGTTAAGAATTATTGGGCTTCTATTGAGTATGCATCATAGTCTGTTTTTTACTCGGATTTTGAATGCTCAAGTTGAAGAATATATTTAAATTTGCTTCTAATGTTGGATCTTATGATAAAAGTGCTTGATTGAGTAGGATAAACACCTGCTTTTCATTCCCAAATGCATTTGGTTAGCAAGATGATATGCATTGTGTATGTATCTAACACAACGCATTTTGTTTATACAGGCTATATTTCCTCGAATATTTGGCCATGAAGCATCAGGGTATCTCCTACATTTTTTTCACTTGTAATTTAAACTTATTGGATTTACTGAAGGCTTGAGGATAGTTATACTAATGTCCTATCTAAAGTGTAGGATGTTTCTGGAAAGCACTGAACTCTGCATAAACTAATTTTAATTGGACATTCTAAGAGATTGGTCTATGAGTTAGATGCCATAGATTGGGTGAAAGTTGAACATAAATGTATCATGCTTTTACATTTGTGAGACTGAGTGAGAGTCATAGCAAATCAGTTGTCATTGCCCGCAAAGTCAAAGATAGTTATGTTTTCTTATGCAATAAGGATTAAATCAGAGTATGTAAGACTTAGAGACCACGGATGATTGCTTAGTGTATGGTGCTATTAGCAGTTCCATAGCTGTAGATGGTTTAATGCTTCTTTTTATCTTATGAGAATGCATTTTGTATTGAGCCATTGGCCACGATGTTGTAGGATTGTTGAAAGTGTCGGACCAGGAGTCACAGAATTCATCGAGGGGGACCATGTGCTTACAGTATTTATTGGAGAATGCAAGACATGCAGACAGTGTAAATCTGATAAAAGCAACACGTGTGAAGTTCTGGGATTGGAAAGGAGAGGTGTGATGCACAGTGATCAGCAGACACGCTTCTCAATTAAAGGAAAGCCTGTTTATCACTATTGTGCTGTTTCAAGTTTCAGTGAGTATACCGTGGTGCATTCTGGATGTGCTGTCAAAGTTAGCTCAATTGCACCACTTGAAAAAATATGCCTTCTGAGTTGTGGACTATCTGCAGGTAAAATTTCAAGCTATGCTGCAACATCCCAATGGTCTGAGACTTCTTTCATTTACACACGCAGAATGTTTCTTTTGTTTGTTTAAGTCAGAAAGTTCAATGAGTATAAAAAAATGTGGGCACATATATTTATGAGCGCTTATTTGTGTGACTGAGGAAGTAATTCTTTGTCCCGGGCGTGTGTGTTTCTTAACCAAGACTATATTTTAGGTCTTGGAGCAGCTTGGAATGTGGCAGATATATCGAAAGGATCAACTGTGGTGATTTTTGGTCTTGGAACTGTAGGCCTTTCTGTAAGTATAGGGATAATTATGAAAATCCGTCTTTACATATTCAAACCATTTGCATTCAGCTATTTTTTAGGACAAATCTGAACCAATAATCTATCAGGTTGCACAAGGTGCAAAAGTCAGAGGAGCGTCTAGAATTATTGGCATTGACACTAACCCTGAGAAATGTGAAAAAGGTATTTTTGGGTACTTCTGTTCTGTATTCTTTGATTTTCTACTACATAGCATAAGACTTTTTAGTTGATGATGGTCTTCTGTCATGGTTGCAGCCAAAGCTTTTGGAATTACAGAGTTTCTCAACCCAAATGATAATAATGAACCTGTTCAACAGGTATTACCACTTAGTCTAGTTAGCAGCAACAGTTTAGCAACTTTTTAACAAAATAAAGAAAAATTTTTTATGAGTACATAAGAAGCGCATTAGTGAGACACAAAGTGGTTATCTCTACTTTTTAATCTAGTTCTTTTTCGCTCCCAAAAAACAAACAAGGGACTACTCAGCGTTATCACCAGTGGTAATAAGAATTCAGATCCTATTGAAGAAGCTATTTATAGTGTGTAATATGCAAGTATAACGAGGAAATGCAAACATGAGCTCTAAGTTTGTGCCCTTCCATGTAGCATACTTGTGCAGACATGCAATTGCAGACACACTTACGTGCTGATGCAATACACACCTGCAATACATAATTTAATAGAATCCTGAAGTTTGATCAACATTCTGTGGTTATTAACATTTCAGGTTATTAAGAGAATTACTGATGGAGGGGCAGATTACTCGTTTGAATGTATTGGTGATACAGGAATGATAACTACTGCTTTACAATCTTGCTGTGATGTAAGATCTATTAAATAAGCTGTTAATGTTTTGTTTTCTATTATAGGTGTTTTGTACACTACCTGACTTAAAACTTCTATTTGTTTTCTAATTTTTCTCTTAGGGATGGGGTCTTGCAGTGACTCTTGGTGTACCAAAACTGAAGCCCGAAGTAGCAGCACACTATGGACTGTTTCTAAGTGGAAGAACACTGAAAGGCTCTCTATTTGGTGGATGGAAACCTAAAACTGACCTTCCTTCATTAGTAAACAGGTATCTTAAAAAGGTAAGAAACACTAGAAAACCTTCTTGTGGGAATTGTGCTTAGTTAATAATTGCTTTTCATCTTAAACTGAAATGAAACAAATAACAATTACCAAGACGAAGTCGCACAAAGGAAAGAAGAGAAAGAACAATAAGTCGAATTTGGTTCAAAAGGCTTATTATATAATGGAATTTACATTCAGCCATTTACTGTCGAATATAAATCCACACGTCATACAGAGGCCTTGAAAGGAGTAGGTTTGCTGTGTAGTTCTTCTATAAGAAAGACGTTAGCAAAATGAAACTATTTCTATCGGGTAAATGGTCATCCTGTTGAAAATTCTGATGGAATATTGCAGCTTTTACCAGCTTGTTGATCTTCATCCCCTGCCTTTTCAAATGAGCTTATGGAGCTACGATGTTGTATGAGACAAAATATCTTAGGAATTACATTGAAAACCATCCTCAGGATATGGAATCTTTATCCTCTTAATGCTTAAAAGCCCAGAATCAAACTAAAGCCTAATGAAAAGCTGCGAACCTAAGTCGGAAAAAGCACTCACTAAGAAAAATGCGAATACATGCATGAATTTATTTATTTTTCCTTTCCCTGATGTGTGCATTGATTGGGCTCTAGAACAATTAGCTTGCACTTTCAAATTGTCAGAGAACATGTGTTTTGTTAACATCATGATGTATTATCATGTAGGAGTTCATGGTGGATGAGTTTATCACCCA
Source organism: Citrus medica (assembly GCA_002013955.2). Classification (NCBI taxonomy): domain Eukaryota; kingdom Viridiplantae; phylum Streptophyta; class Magnoliopsida; order Sapindales; family Rutaceae; genus Citrus; species Citrus medica. The sequence continues at coordinate 290,753 of MKYO02015788.1, forward strand.
TAATCTCCTGTTCGAGGATATCAATCAAGCTTTTAATCTCATGAAAGAAGGGAAATGTTTGCGCAGTGTAATTCATATGCCGAAATAGTTATGTTTGGGTTATTGAAACCAAGAAATAGAGACCAAACAGCACTGTGGTCAGATGGATGAATGCACAAGGAGATCTATGAGAAGTATGTAGCTCTGTTCTTTTTCCAGAGAATTTGTTGCTGTCTTCTGTTTATTGTATTTACTAAGCCTCAACTCTAAATGTTTTGATGTATCCAAGTTAATAAAAATTGATAAAATATTTTCGTCAATGTCTGTTTATTTTCTCAAATTAGAGTTGTTTTTGTATAATTAGATTGAACCTTGAAGTTGAAGGAGGTGAATAAAATTTACTCTTAATTGATTTTTATTGAGTTGTGATTACTGAATTTATCTTTTATTCGAGAACAAAAATTGAGTTAGAATAAAAAAAATGGATTAGAGTGAAAAAAAACAAAAAAACTAATTTGATATTTGTCCAATAAATGAGTTAAAGAATCACTCCTATTGCACAAGGCAAGTTTGGTAGTTTATAAAATACAATTTGAGTTTAGTCAATGATGTAATAGACCAACGGTTGTGCTGTGTTGTAAACTAATCACATGATATCACATGATTAATTAATTGTGGCATCAAAAGCTCCTAATAATTTGGTGAAAAAGCATGAGTTCAGAAGGATGTTTGGCATATGATTCATCGAACAATGCTTCCTCCTTAGCTGACCTACCTCCAATATCCAGGCTTTGTACATGTAGTTATTAGGTGAGGAAGGTGAGGACTCAACCCGAAAAGGCTCCTTTGAATGACGAAGCATTTCTATAAAAGAACAAAAGTCAACAAGCAACTCAACTTTGTCAATAAAGAGGCATCAGAATTTCACCATCACCCTTCTTATTGTATCCATGCAAAGTTTTCAGATATTGTTTACTTGAACAAAAAGTGGAAGCAGTTGTTTCTTCTTTCTTTTTTAGTAATGGCAGATTATCAGAAAATTCGTCCAGTGATGGATGTTGAAGCTGCAGCATCAACAAAAGAGAAAGGCAGCAGTTCACATCAACAACAAAATCCTCCACAACGAAGCATTCCAGTAATGCATCCAAACCCACCAAAGAAAAGCAGAAGCTGTTTTTGTAAGTGCTTTTGTTGGACTGTAAGCATCCTGGTGCTTCTCTTGATCATCCTTGTAGCCATCGGAGGCATTCTTTATCTTGTTTTCCAGCCAAAACTTCCCAAATACTTGGTTGACAGCTTGAGAATAAGGGATTTGAGGCTCAACTTAGACTTGACACTGTATGCACAATTCGACGTAAAGATCACAGCCAACAATCCAAACAAGAAAATCGGAATTTACTACGAAAAAGGAGGAAAACTCAGTGTCTGGGATGAAAGAGCTAAGCTGTGTGAAGGGTTCTTGCCGAAATTCTATCAGGGTCATCAAAATGTAACAAAGCTAGACGTGGCCTTAACCGGCCAAACACAGTACGGAAGCACTTTGATGAAAGCAATTCAAGAACAGCAACAAACAGGGAGAATTCCATTAGATCTCAAAGTTGATGCTCCAGTGGCAATCAAACTTGGAAAGTTGAAGCTGAGAAAAGTGAAGATTTTGGGTCAATGCCTGCTGGTTGTGGATAGTTTATCAGCTAACAACAAGATCAGCATTAAAGCCAGCAATTGTAGCTTCAATTTGAAGCTTTAAATTTGTATCTCTTTTTCATTTCTTCATTTTTTTCAATTTCCCCATTTTTTTTGGCATGGAAACTCATTTTTACCAGGTTCGTGATAGTTTTTTTTTCCCCTGTATTTCCCTTTGCATTTGCATTATCTCTGTATTTATTTATTTGCCTTTCATCATATCAATGCAATTTTCTTTCATCAAAACACTGCAATTTCAAGATGGTTTCGACAGTAACAAATGATGGTGAATTTCTTCAAAATTTACCTAACAAAAGCAACTTGCAGTGCAAGTACCGTGTGGATTTCAGTTTGTTGAATAGGAGCATACGTGGAGGCAGAAAGAAAACAAAACATGAGAAAGTTTATAGTATCTAAACCATAATTATTAATCCTTTGCTTGTACAAGATTTCAAAGGCCATCACAATCATTCTTCCTCAAAAAATGTATTTAGAAACAAACCTTTCATATAAAAAGCTGAAAACTATTCTTCAAGATATTCCAATCTGTCGAATTGCCCTCACAAATGCTACATGAGACGTAGTGCATAGACAGGGCAGTCCAAGAAACAGACTTGTTCTTCTATCCCAGCTAAGTGAATGGGAAATCGATCTTGCAATTTCAATGACCATCGGACAGAAACCTGTTTCAATTTTTTATTTCAATTAGGGCAGGGAATTTGATACATAATCCTCCTCTTGCGATGAACTATACAGTTACAACAATGAGCAACCTTATCAAGCAAAACATGAGCAGAAATGCAGTGTAACAATCACGTGGGTGCGAAATATAATATTATAATAAGAACTATGTTTTGTTACCTATAACAGCTCTCCAGGAAACCATGTCATTATACAGTCCCTATACCATGTATGGACTAATCACCAGTTAATGCCCTCGGTCGATGCTCAATGGTACAAAGAGACATCCCCGCCTGTGAAACTGCTCTTACAAATGCCATATTGGCAGTCAAAGTTGGAGCACGCCAGTGATCACCAGTTCCGAAAACAACCTTGTTCTTCAAAGCCAGCTTTCTAGTGGTTGGAAGGCCCACCATGCGTACAGAAGGACTATCATGCACAACCCTGTTCAATCATAATTAGTGCAGTAAATAATGAAAATGATTGCTTTGGGATTAATTGATAGACACAACAAATGTACTGGTGCAACCCTAATCAGTTCAATTCATGATGTCAATTGAACTTGGAATTGAAGTCACGACAATTATGTCTCATTTTCCTGTGCCACAATCAATCCAAGTATTGAAACCAAACTAAAAATCTAATCTGTCATGAGTTCCTGTTTTCTTCAACAATAAATTGTGAAAACAGTTGTAAGGCTTGTGCTATCTGGGTTTCATCATAGACAACAATGATATTAAGATTTGAAGTCAGCATCAAAGATATTTGATTTGGAGGAACATTATTTGTGGTCGTTGAGTGTTTCCTCCTTTGGTGGTATTTAACGTTGGAAGCATATAAAAACTGGAATCTAGGTGAAATAAAGATACCTCAGATTGAAGGCAGTTCTTTGCAACTACCACGCTTTCACAAGCTATTTTCAAGTTTATAGAGTCCAGTTGAATATTCTATTTTTTGTCATTAGTCCTTCGGCTATGAAACCAAACAGGGTACCAAACAGGGACTTTGCAAGGATGAAGACTAGGCATGGAAGCGATCTCATACTTTGCATTTCAGTTGGGGACAATTTGCAAAATTCAACTCAAGAAATCAAACTTGTTCTGAACTCTCTCTTCTTTGTCTCAATAAGGCTAGTTTGAGCTACCTTGGTTTTTTGGCATTGTCTTCACTTTTGACTTCAAGGTCTCCTAAACGTGATCAAATAGTTCGTATCAAAGGCATAGATAAGAAGCGTCCAATTATTCAAAAATAGCAAAAAGAATGTGTTTTAGGTCACCAGCCTTGTTCTGATAGGAGCATTAGAAGTTCAGAATTGATTAATACACAAAATATCAACATCCAAATATGCAAAAAATGCACAAATATTGTGTTTTAGGCTACCAATCTTGTTTAAAGCAGGGAAGACTGGTTTAGCATTGATGGATTTATAGAATATTTTTACCATTTCTGTCTACGTAGATGATACCTATATTGCGTCTCTAAAACTATTAATCATATTTAGGACACCTCAAAGACAAAAAGCAGGGATTGCAAAAGGAAACAAAGGAGCTCAAACTAACCTTACTACAGCAAAGAAGAGGTAGCTCACTGTTGAAAAAGCTCAATTCATTGACCTGAATTTTGGCAATTATCACTAACTAAAATTAGATAGAAAGGACCAGCTCAATGCCAAGCTTGGCTTTGATCCCCATCCAGTAGCTGTTTACTTTCAAAACCAATGTGCATGAAACAAGAAAATTACATTATTAAAATCCCCAGTTTTTTTAATACTCCCGACTTCAAGCATCACAAAGGGCAACGCTTACATGTATTGTGGACTTAGAATTCAACGACAACAAAATTATGTAAGCTTCAGCGTTTCATAGTCACTTCTGACATCAATTTTCCACCCAACATTTTTCCTTGGCTAAATGGTTCAAGAAAGGTACAAGTGCTCAGAGAACTCACATGAGGCACTTCAGTAATTCATCAGCTCTCAACTTTTCATTAGGCCCTCCACACATCGACACTAACTCCTTGAATTCAGAAAGCACACTTTCACATATTATACCCTTTTTTCCAGCTATTACACCACCCAATTCCTTATCGATCGGTGTTTGAATTTCAGACAGTGCCTGGCAAGCAGTCAAGATAACCTTTGGTAAGCTGAGTTTTATATCATACTAATGCGTACAATCTTCAATAGGTAAAAAATAATAATAATAAAATTACGAGTAAAAAAGGATATAGTTGCACGCTGAAGAATTATATATGGCAGAAAAGTAGACTTATTTCTTAACAGGACATTCAACAAATAATTGTTACTCAAAATTAAATGCAAATAATTACAACCAACAATTACAAGCATTGAGGAAAAACACTGCAGAAAAAGATGAACAGTAAAATACAATGAGGGGAAGAGGACAGAAAGGGAAGTCTATCTACATTCTTGTTAAGCAAAGCACCTCAAACTCATGCCTTTACGCTTCATTTCATATGAAAAGCAACTTGACTATTACCACAAATCCAATGAACATACTAGACTGGGACTTAATAAAACTATCAAAGACAATAGATAAAAGAACAACTTCCCAAAACAGGTTGCACAGAAGATTGGACTTCTCAGTTTAATTTTAGAAATAATATTACATGCTGCATATCTTTAAACAGCCAATGGATTTACTACTTTGCCCTAAGGTTGCAACTTTAAAAGCTTTTAAACCTTTATCATGATATGTCACTATATCAATAACTGATAGTTTCTTACTTTGCACTCAAATCACCCCTTATATAGTGAAGTACACATTTTGTCTCGTTTCAAGGCTTAATTCCTATTCATATAAATAGAACTCAGACAACTCATCCATTATTCTCACTGAAAGACCTACCAAATGAACATTTTGCAATAACTGCCCTAAAATGGTGGGGTCTGTGTTACTTAGCTAGTAAATTCTACTATTGTATAATATGGAATCTAGGGTCAAAACTATGCACAATACAAAATCTTGTTTGAGCAATGGAATAGAGCTACATCATTATGTATAGCCCATAAGCCATATATCTATCATTTTGTCAAAGGCTGAAAACATCAGCTGAATAAAGACAGTGGAAGATAAATTGAAAAAGATCTAATTGCATGAAATTGCAATCTTAAGCCAAGAACACAAGATGGAACCATTTTCCAGCATTTGAAACTTGATAACATCTACATTCAAACAATAATATAGATCATCAGAACTTAAAAACAACTCACCTGAGCAATAACAAACTGAGTGTTTCCCTTAAACCGCTGCCTCAGGTCGATATCTGGTGTTGCCAAAAGTTTTTCCGCACAACCGTTACTGATACCCGAGACAAGAGCAATCAAAGCTGTGGTATCAAAGTTTATAAGATTGCCCTCATTCAGCAAATGATCCAGCTCAACCTCACAACAGAATTTCATTTGTGATAGAAGAGAGCCAAAAGCACCACCCAAGCTTACTTTCTTATTCTTTTCTTGAAGAGTAAAACCCGGTACATCACCAATTGTGTGTTTAACACCACATTCTGAACTAGAAGCAGCACTCCCGCAAAAATTAAGCTTTATTTCAAGCATGCATGCATCACGAAACGATCTTGAAAGCACATTCACCCACCCATCTTCAACTTCCTCAAAAAATTCAAAATCCGACAGATTAAACTCAGCGGCCCCATATTCACCGATCAGATGATTGTTCACAAACTCTCCAACTCCATTGGAGAAAAACAGAACAACTGAACAAGGTTTCAACGAGGGTGAAGACACAGCCGCAGCCAAAACTTCCTCAACTCTCAACTTCAAACCCTTACCCTTATCAGACCCATCCCATGAAACATAACGTGGGTTTCTATCTGATACAATAATCCAAACTGGTGTTTTATAAAGCGTACAAATTATATCGACATGTACAGATTTAAACCCATTCTTGATCGACTTACAAACACGAGAAACCCCAGTTATAAAAGGCTGCTGAAGAATATAAACTACAGACTCAAGGTGCCCAATATTGGAACTGAAAAAAGAGTACATAATACAAATTATTTTCAAAAAATAATAAAAAATTACAATCAATTAATAAATGAAAATGAAGATTTTAGAAATAGCACCTTACAGGGATCGGAGAAGAGAGGCGAGAGAGATAATTGAGCTCAGAGTTGGCTAATTTGAAAAGGGTTTTCTTGCATGATTCTGGGATTTTTGTTGAAGAAGGTAATTTTTCGATTCTCTTGATCACGCCTTTGCATCTTTGCTTTAGTGCTTCTATTTCCTCCATTAGCGTTCCAGTTGAAGGGAAGTAAAGAAGAGAATGGCTCTGAATAAAAATTAAAAGGATAATTACACCTGGCCCCCTTATATTGTTTGCTTTTATTATTTAAAGCCCTAATATTTTTTTAATTATTTATTTTATTATACTGTCGATGTTTAAACACTAAGTTATTTATTTATCATATTGTTGATGTTAAAACACTAATTAAAAAAAAATTCTTTTGGATTTTTTATTATTTTCTCTTATTTTTAATTTGGAGTTATGTGTTTGTCAAAAGTTAAAATGTCAAAAGTTAAAAAAATTATATATTAAGAAATCATTTATACTTATGACGGTAAAATATGAGAACGTCTAAATTATAACATCAAGGATATAACAAATAATTTAAATAAATTAAAGACTTAAGTAACAAATGTTGGACCAAATAAAAAGAAAACAAATTATTTTGTATGTTCTTAAAGATTGGTGATATTTTAAAATGGCCTATAAATTATCTATCATTATTGAGCCCATTTCTTAATATAATATTCCACTTACATAAGCACTCCTTTATGTAGTAGAGATTTTTCCGTTCTGTTCCTTTTTTTTTTTTATGGCCTTACGTAATATATAATTATCTCTTTAGGTATTGTATTAATAGTATATTAAATATTTGTAACTCGAGAACAAATTTATTATATAATTAAATTTATTAAAAAATCTACTGTTATAATTATATGTGCTATAATTCTTAATCACTTATACCGTGTCAAGTGAAAATAGAAAGAAAAAACTTTAAAAATAAATTTAATGAGCTCAACTCCTCTAAAATTTGAAAAAAAAAATAGATCACTTTTAACAAATGCATCGCATACTTATTTTAGGTAGGCACATGACGTACTAATTGAAAAAATTAATTAATTTACAATCATGAACGGTGGAGATCGGATGGGAAAAATTTTAAATATCGCGCCATTGCGATATTCGCTTTGTGGTTTGTACTTTTCAAATTTAATAGAAAAATCAATCAAGATTCAACATTAATTTGATCTATTCAACATCCCCTTTTAAGTTCCAATCAAAATTTTTAATTTTGCATGTTAAGTGATAAGAGAAAGACAAGACCTTAAAAATACATTTCATGAGTTTAACTCCCAAAAAAAAAAAAGATCGAACATAGCAAAATGCATTGCATACTCATTTTAGGGAAGCACATGATGTGCCAAGTGGAAAGATTAAATAAATTTACACTCATGAATAAGGATGGCAATTGTACTCGCAAATCCGTAAACTCATCCAAACTCGCCCGCCGAAACTCGCCCATTACGGATAATTTTGCGAGTTGCGGGCGAATTTGGTATTACAAATTGAAACCTGCACTTGGATGCGGGTGAGTTTGGTATTAACCCAATATCTGGCGGATACCCGCATGGATATTCGCTAGACCCGTAATATATTTTTTTATATTTTTAATTTAATTTTAATTGAAAAATATTTAAATCTAAAAAATATATAAGAAAATATTGCAATTATGTAAAGTGCCAACTAATCAAAGTGTTTTTGTATGGGTGAGTTTGGTATTAGCCCAATATCTGGCGGATACCCGCATGGATATTCGCTAGACCCGTAATATATTTTTTAATATTTTTAATTTAATTTTAATTGAAAAATATTTAAATCTAAAAAATATATAAAGAAAATATTGCAATTATGTAAAGTGCCAACTAATCAAAGTGTTTTTGTATGGTTTATTTTTCTTAACTTAATGAATGAATTATTTCATTATTATAATTTTTTCTTCGAATTAATAATTGAAAAGTATTATTCTTTGGAAAATATTAATCCTAATCATTATTATAGGCATCATGGTGCTGATATTAGTGAATGAAATGAAGATATTCTCTCGGATCTTGTGTTGAATGATAATATAAAATATAATTGTTATTTTTAAATACTAGTTTGTGATTTTTTTTAATGGATTTGTGTATTTTATACTTAAATTTGATAATTTGTGTTGGATTGATATTGAAATTTTAATTTTTTATTTACATTGGTTAAATTTAAAATAAAATTGAGTATGTTATGTGAATTTTGAGATTATTATTGTAAATTTATATATTGGACATTTGTAATTTTAAATGTACAAATCTGCAAAAAAATCCGCCGGATATCATTGCGAGTTTGGTAATTGTCAAAACCCACAACGGATGGGTTTTCTTAAAAAAAAATAAAATCCGCTGTGGGTTGAGGGTGGATTTGGTAATTTAAATTTTGTGCGGGTTTGGATTTAGTAATGGCAAACCCGTTGTGGGTGGTATCCATTGCCATCCTTACTCACGAATGGTGGAGATTGGATGGAAAAAAAAATTCAAATCTCGCGCCATTAAGATATTTACGTTGTAATTTTTAAATTTAATTGAAAAATCAATCCATATTCAATTATTCGATTACCCCTTTCAACCATAAAAAAAAAATGTTATTACTATAAAGAAACCATATGGGCAATTAGTCTTCGTTCTCCCTTGAATTGAGAACTATTTTCCTGGCTAAAATGATATTCTGAGCACATAAACACAAAACCTGGTATTTAAGGGGAAAAATTGGAGAAGAAAACAATATATATGAGTTTTATTTTTTTTCCATCTAAATTGAAATAAAACTGATAATCGTCTAAATGCATGTCAATACAATTAATAAAAATGTTAAAGGATCTTTCAATAGATTAAGAAAATTCAAATCATGACAGTAATCATAACAGCTTTCAAAGGCAATCACATCACAATGATCGATTAAAAATATTGAAAAGGTGCATAAAATAGATTTATTCATCGAATTGAAGTGAATCAACTTCGAGAGATGTTGAAGCTAACAACTTAAATATCATCAAAATAAAACATATAAATTAAGACATAACACACACACACACACATATATTAATCAAGGATAAAAAGGATTAGGGCAAAGATTGTTGTTGATGGTATCCGCAAATGGCTGCATCACTTCTTCCCCACCAAACCCGAAATGCTGTTGTGGAGGAGTACTCATCAAGTCAACAAGCCATTGCTGCTTCTGCATAGCATCCATGTTCATCTGACCATCAAAACCGAATGACTTCTCCACTTGTTGCGAGGGCTCCTCATTTGATGGACGAGCCATTGTGGCGATATTGTTTAGGGTTTCCATCCTCCTGCAAATTTCCCTAATGTCGTGCTCGATCTGCAAGCCCAGATCATTCAAACCTATCATGTTCATTTTAAGAAAAACATTTGATCCAGTTAGGCTCTGGAACATGACTCGCTCCATCTCCTTTTCGCGGTTGTCTTTGCGTTGTTTCTTGAGCTGTTCATAGGCTTTGGCAATCCTTTGCCTCAAGAAACTGTCTTGACTCACCATCTTCTTGCTTTTCTCCATCTCCGGCATCTTCTTGAATCGCGAGAGCACGCGTTGGACCCCCAGAGGGGAAGGCCAAATTTCAGGCTGATCGTCATAGGGACTGAAAATGATAGCACACGCATCAATCCCACATAAGGTTTTAAGCTCACTCACCTTCTTCAATAGGCCTTTCTTTCTTTTCTTGAAGGTTGCTTTTCTCGCCGAATCATTAGAGATGTAAGCAAGTTTCACCTTCTTTCTTGTCATGCCTGAGGAATAATAATGGAAATTAAAAAGAGATAAAGTAAATGGAATTATTGTAGCTTTTTTCTATTGTGTTATCTTGCCCTGGACAGCTTATGCTATATATAGAGTTGAAGTCTTGAAGAGATGCCATAATAGCATTAGTAAGTTGTATATATCCTTGTTGTACACATTTATGACACTTAAATTGACAAACTACTAAATGAGGCGCTGTCCTTTTTTTTTTTTCCAATTAGTCTCTTTCTCGATAAATTCTAAATACGTCAAAGATGATACAACTAATTAATACAGACGACATGTATAATCAATTTAATATATCCACTATTCGCGTGGTACCTTTTCAAAATAAATATATGCATATAACAATATCATTTGTTTGTTGTGTAATTGACATAATATCTTTTATGTATTTTAGAAATTATATTTTTTTGATGTATATGATTTGAAAAGGAGAGTCATTATTATATTTATGCAAATGCCAATTTTTTATTTAAAAAATGGTACCGTAAAATTGCATTGATTATTAATTATTGAATCAACTGTTATGACGAAAATTTTTATCTAAGGAATATTGTGTAAAATTTGAATTTATTTGTCAAGATAGGGAGGTCTTCAAATCATTGCAATTATAACAATGGATTTGATGAAATCTAGGGTCATAGGCATTAAGGTGGTAAGGTCATTATGATTTAATTTGATGAGTTGGTAGGTGTTTTTTTGGTCTCTCTGACATGAGAGGACTTGTCATCTTATAAGTGATAGAATCTAAAATTACCATAGGCATTAAGGTGGTAAGGTCATTATGATTTAATTTGATGAGTTGGTAGGTGTTTTTTTGGTTTCTCTGACATGAGAGGACTTGTCATCTTATAAGTGATAGAATCTAAAATTGAATCATATGTAATCATTTTCATTACATACAGATAGATAACGTATGTAATACACATATGGAAGAATTAGTGTATTTTTGTTGTTTTTAGGAATGAAAAAATATTTGCATTCAAGTTCATTTATGGAGACAGAAAGATTTCCAAACATTCATAGTTGTTCAAGAAAAGATTTACTTTATTCTATAAAGAGCTAACATTCGATTGATATTATATTATATAGACATAATATATAGTTTATATATCACAAGATGTCACTCATCGAGATATATGTAAATTTAGCATATTAATATTGATTATTTTAAAGTCAATCAATACATTACTTGTAATAATTCGTGATAGGTGACAGATGACTTAACTAGGATTTTGTAGTTACATGGATTTATACAGATAAATCTTAATTACCACGCATTAATTTTAATGTTCAACTGCAATACTATACCTGTGAAATAAAAGTTTTGAACGCAGAATTAAGATTGATAATGTTTGCTAAATATGTTTTTTAAATTATTTTCCAAAATAGTAAAAAAAAAATTATAAACTTTTCATCAAAAGTCACATAAGCTTCCAACTCACGAGTTCAACTTTAAAGAGTTCATTGAAAAATCACATCTTCCCAAAGCCCGACTCGTCTGTAAGTCCAGCTTTGGAGGTCCGGCCCATTTGACACTTCTTGTAGACTTCACCAAATAACATCGTAAGGGTGTGTTTGGTTGAAGCTCTAGGGCTTGCTCGGTACGGTGTGCATAAGATTTAACAAACTTTTGTTATGTCTGTCTCTTTGGAATCAAAACCCACAACGGTTTAGTGTTTTTGCAAACGCAGGTGAATTTGATTTGATGGGTACTGAAGAAGAAGTCTCAGTCGAGCAAGCGGCTGCGGCGCGGCGAGAGAGGCTCAAGGCTTTGAGAGCTGCTCAGGAACTGCTAAGCGCCGGGGACGATGACTCCGGTCAGGCTGATGATAATAGTAAGGCCACTGATGATGATGATGATAATGATAACGAAGATGCTGAAGATATGTTAGTACCTTAATCTCATACCTAACCTACTACGCCTCTTGATTTGCAGTTTATATTGTGTATCATTATTATGTAATTTGTTGTTGCGCATGGAATTTATGAGTAGATTGCTAATTTGGTTCTTTCTAGTGTAATTTTAGGTTGGTTGATGGTATCTGTTTATATGTTTTATTATGGTATAAAAACCTAATTGTAGGAATATAAGAATGAAAAATAGTTGATATATTTGATTTTGCCCCGCCATGCGTGTTTGTTGTCAAAGCATTGTTCCTATTTGAAATTGTTAGTGGGCCCGTGTGATTTGTTTCGTTCATGTGATTCGTGGAAGTGCTATTTAATCTCACATCCGAATTTTTTTTCCCCGGAAAGAAAAGAAGCCATCAAAACATGTCGCATTGATATGTCTATGCGAATTCAATTTATTTTCATCAGAGCTTGACATGGGCTCTCACTCGCTTTCTCTGTTACTTTTTTTTCACTCGCTTTCTCTGTTACTTTTTTTTCACCTGTATTTGATAGTATAGACAATTAGACATGTAGTATACGACGTCCATATGGCAGTAGAAATTCATGTGCATCTCTTAGTCTAGAAATCTGCTTAGATGTACAAAATATAACTTAACATGTATAATTGCTATTTGCAGTAATCTCAGCATGAAATTTAGAAATTATGTTCCTCATGATAAGCAGCTTCAGGAAGGTAAGGTCACTCCGCCAGAACTACCAAAGTTCGAGGACCCAGTTGCAGCTGCACCTCCACAATCAGAAAAGAAAGAGGTACCTGTCGGCGCCCCCCCCCCCCCCCCCCCCCCCCCCCCCCCCCCCCCCCCCCCCCCCCCCCCCCCCCCCCCCCCC